>OX381707.1:22538026-22835383 GCA_947462335.1 Harmothoe impar
GATAAAGGTGGGATTTTCCTTTATAAAAGTTCAGGCTGCCTCCAGAATGACTCCCCTCTTTAGGGGAGGCCTGGTCCTTATTTGACTCCATTAGGCGAGTCAGAGAGCTATGTCACTCCACTAGTTGACTTCCCTAGGACGGTCAGGGAGTCACCTAAGTTCTCTTATGCACCCTGGGCTCCTCTACAGAGGGGAGTCATTCTGGAGGCAACCTGGACTCCCTATTGATGCTGTTTCTTTTCTCTGTGCAACGTTTCCAGTAGCAGTCTCTATATCCACCACTTTTCATACTTCACTCACCCTGCACACTGGCACACAACTGCAGCACTTATTAGACTACTTAGTATACTGATTGACTCCTCACTCATCCCCAGTTAGGGCTAACTGCCCCTCAATGGGGCCCTCCGGCACACCCGTCTGGGGCCCACGTGACAGCACGGTGTTTGGAGGATCTCCTCTGCTATCTGATTGGTCATTATCTCATCATTTCTGTCCTCCTGCCGAAGAGAATTACTTTGTGTTGCCTGTAGGTTGTATTGGGGTGTGCTATGTAGAAAAAGGTTCACGATCACTTAGGGTTATCGCTGGCTCTCTGTCTCTCTCTGCCCCCCCCCCCTGTCTCTCTCTCTATGTCTCTCTCCCAGTGACCTTGGGGGTTATGAATAAGTCTCTAACTAAAGGCTCCAAAAAAGACCATAATCTTATCCTCCCCCCACTTTTCATCATACCTGCTCCCCCTCTTGTGACACCCCCTTCCCCCCTGCCTTTTCTCAGCTACCTGGCAAAAGGATGCTGATTTTCACTTCCAAGCTTTTCAAGAATCATGTCAGTCATACCAGCTGCATGACCTATCACATTTTAGATATTAGCGGGAGGAGGTGAAAGTTCCTTCTCATTGCCTTAGACTATGTTAGATTCTCGCTCGTGAACCATTTGGGTTAGAGACATTGGAGTGGGTGCAAATGGAAACTAGTCACAAAGGCTAATGATACACTGGTATACTGACCAGTTTGTGGAGGGTGACAATCCTAAGATTGTCTCTTTTCAAATGGTTCATAGTTGCTTTCCTGGCTGAATGGCAATGCCTCTCGTGTGTGTGTCATTTTGTCTGGTTGAATGAGAGGAGATTTTCGAGTTCATCTAGTTTCAACAAGTGTACAAAAGTGTCTTTTGCCAGAAGAGCAAAATATGATGTGCATAAAATGCCTCATATATCAGTAAGTAATAACCGAATTCTTAAGCCTAAACCTGTTTGGAAAGCCGAGACGGTCTGCTTTGAGAATAGACCAAAATAATATCAATATCCAGACCCATAAACCATGTATTAGCTTGCATGGTCTTATAACTGCTGCAATGAAAATACTTTCAGGGGTTAGTCACAGAATTCGATGAGTTCATACCTTTATTGCTCATTTCCTACCATATGAGAGGTGTCCGCTCGAATCTGTATAGTGGAAAAGTGGGGGTGGGGGGTGGGTGGTGGGTGGGTGAGGGTCGTACAAACATATTCCACAAAGGAATTATAGAATGAAAATAGTATTTCCCAAGACAAATATTCACAGTTTACCAAGTAGATGTACCATAATCCTATGCTGATCCTGTACATTGATACTGAATCAATATTAGGCTTATGTGCAGGAAAGGAAGCCGTCTCAGGGGATGTGTTAATTGATAACATAGGCCTTATGTTTATTGAATGAGATTGCACACAACCTACACTATGGTAATTGGCATATATGCCCCATCTCCACTTAACATTATATATATCCTGGATATAGTACAACAGTAGCATGCAAATCTACTTCAAAGGTCCGGTGATTCAATATCCGGTCATCTTTTGTCTGAAATGGGGGTGGTCGGATTATCAAAGTCTGATCGTATATAAGAAAACTTCTGCAATCGTAATTACAGTGTTCCATCAGTACACAGTCATGAAAAATGATGATCTATGCAGAAAGATCAGGTTGATGCAATACCATTGTGAGTTAATATTCTACTATATACAATATGGTTGTCTTTGGATGTAAAATAAATGTCTTCAGTAAAGCCAACTTGGACATGTAACTTGACACAGTGACAAAGAACGTTAAATATCGGCTTTTGTCAGTTTTGTGGGTGAAGGCCAATGATTAAATGCGATTTTTTGAATCATGCCAGAATTGTAATCATCATGTTCCCCACAAATGGTCACCATTTTCTCTTTTAATTCCCATTTTTACATTTGCACAAAGAAACCCAACAACACCATCGGTTTTGGGTCTGCTCCAGACCTCTGAACCCTTTAATTGAATTCCACATGGCAGCAACATGAGTGAGCGATAAAGGGAGCAGTTCCCATTGACTTCCTTGATGGGAGTTGCTGGCCCGTCAGCAAAAATGAAGCCTATTCATAGCAAACACAGCAGGGGTCAGGCGGTAATTGTGGCCCCTCCTTAGAAGAGCCTTGCAGACTGTAAGGCAACTGCCTGCCTCACTTATGTCATATGGGGAAGGCACAGAGTTGCTTTTAAATTTGCTCTCGCCTGCTCTGGTCGCAACAGAAGATCTGTCATTTGTAAGATTGAATTTTTCAAACTTTCAGAAATCAGTAATTCAGACATTTCCTAAGGTGTTTACATGTCGAGATCAATCTGGACACCTGGAATCGCTGAGAATAACGAGCCTTCATTGTACAGTGACCCATCATGGGCCAAATATCGTTAAATAATCGGCAACTTAAACCATGTACTGTTATCTAAAGCACATCTCTATAATAATGTACATTTATGTACCTATTTCAGTAAAGAGACAAGCACTGGGCCAAGCATTAGTCTTATTATATAATTTTTTTTCCGTAAAACCTCTCTGATCAGCAGACCTTCCTTATAAGCCGACACTCGTTTTGAGCGAATGCTATAGGGCACTAGCAGGATGCAGTAATTCTACCTTGTGAGACCTTTAGCTGAAGCTGGTTCCTGTCATGTCCAAAATCGGAGTCTTAGGGGTCATAAACCTTTCAGTTATAGCCCTCTATTGTGGGTCCTTAGGTGATCTGTTCAGATTGGGGGAGTGGTTAGGACTCTGGCCTACCAATCGATGGGTCATAAGTTCAAATCCATGTCTAGGCTTTTTTGTTCACACATAATTTAAACATGTTTTTTTGGTAGGTCAAAAATTGTGATAGTATACAATTCGGTTTTAAAGATCCTTTACACAAGATCAATATTTTTAGTGTAATCTAAAATGGATGCTTTGGGGGAGTGGTTAGGACACTGGCCAATCAATCCAGGGGTAATAAGCTCAAATCCATGCCAAGGCAACATATCTTTTTTATAGTTGGTAAGAAATAGTAATATTATTTACAAAGAAAGCCCAATGCAACAATACAAAACCATTTTAGATCTTAGATTTCAGGTGACCTACCAAAATACATCTTAAAATTGTGTGTGAACAAAATAGCCTTGACATGGATTTGAACCCATGATGCATGGATTTGTAGGTCAGAGTCCTAACCACTCCCCCAATCTGAACAGGTGACCTAAGGACCCACAATAGAGGCCTATATTTGAAAGGTTTATGACCCCTAAAACACCAAATTTCTGTCATGACAGGAACCAGCTTCAGCTAATCAGCAGGCTTCTATAGTTAGCAGAGGAAAGAGCACTGGTACCAGACAAGATGGCGCTGTACAGTGATCATCTAGCTAATGCGGAATAAGCCAAATCTACCATGCTTTATACATTGTCTTGTACAATTTTACAGAACCTTTTGTCGGACTATGTCAGACTTGTCTTTATTACTTCCATGCATTTTCTATGAATTTCCTACACTTTAGGAACATTTATCTAATTTGTCAGAGAGGAAAATCTCCTTTATAGAATACCCCCCTCCCGTTGGAGGCGAATTTATAAGCTGAATTAGGCTTCAGATCAACCCCAAAAAAAGCCGGATTATCAGGGAGGATTTACGATGTATAAAGTTCTCTCCCACACAATGTTATCTCCTTTAATCAGGGTAATATACAGCTTAAAATCTGTCATCTCCCCCTTTTCACATTTGTTATACATATAAATATATTATTAGTGTCAATGCGCCCCTTTGTGAATATTACATTGTTTAATCAGATGAAAGCGTGTTCAACATGTGACCTTGATCTGATACTTTACAGGTAAAATCCTATTGAGACCCAAAATATAACATCAAAGATCCTGTTCTGTATGGATTAACATATTATTTGTGACTTTCACGTTTTAGTGACTATTCAGTGTGCTCGGAGAGCTAATACCTTTTCACAAAGGCACAGAGTTTCTTACTTTACTTTCATCCTGACTTCCCTTTCATTATCACTACTTAGGTATCTGTATGGATTCCCAAATAGAATGTAGTCACGAACAAGGGATCTGAATGGGAAAACAGGCAGTGGTTTAACATCCCTAGATTTCCTTCTACAATGACTGATATCGTTCAGGCTGTTGCCTTGCATTGGTCATAGCAATAGCATGCATGATATATAAGCAAATATCTAAAGCGAGCCTTTGTGAACGATTTTAGGTTTGGAGATTACCATTGCGTGTCATATGTGCTACACTAAAAATCCATAGATTGAATGAGTTAGTCAGTAGAGACTATCCTAGGTTCGTCATATGTGTGTTATTCATAATGGCAAAGTTATATTCAAAAATGACTGAGGGGTCAGTCAGTAGTGGCTAACCTAGGTTCATCATTGGTGTGTTGTATTTGTATACCACTAGTTTGGGCCACCTGTAAGATACAATGATCACTGCTCAGTGGCTCCCCCTGGAAATTAAATGACTAAGATGGGTTGGTCAGTACTGACCAACCTGACAAAAATAACTTACCTAGGTTAGTTGTATAGGGAGCCTATATACTAACTAACTAAGTTAGGCACTATAGTGACTGAGAGATTGGTTTTATAGGGAGCCTAGGAATATCAGTGTACCCTCTACAATGGCATTTAAGCGGGAATTAAGGGCCATAGCCCATTAACCAATTTGGATGCATTATCGGCTGATACATCCTTAAATTTATACTTAAAGTACTATAAAGGCCTGTTTGTTGCGGGTGTATTGACCGATAATGCATCCAAATCGGCTAATGGACTATGGCCTTAAAGTGTACATCTATTCATAAGCAAGAATATTGGCCAAAATCTGGTTATGAAGATCAATCTATGCTGTGGAATACCAAAATAATTGATTCATTTAGCGCCACCCATGGCGTTCCTTGCAATAACTTAAAATTAACGATACTGACAATATGGTAACCATAATAATGTTAGTGTTACTTTCCACCAGAGGAGAATCAGTCAATCATTAACACAATCATTCTGGCAAATTAATGAATCAAATAACAAAGGCAAAAAAAAAGACCACCTTTCTTTGTTGGACGGTTGAACGACCTTCTGAAGTCTAGGACCTTTTTATTGTCTTTCTTTTTCATTGTTCAAAAGGCCAGTAATTGCCACACGTAGGCCCTGAGAAGGTGGGCAAGGGGCGGGAAACAGTCTGAGTCGCGGGCAGGAAATTGCCTTCCGAGTTGTATTTGGACCCGTCCGTGTCTTGACCAACAAAGTGAATATATGGAAAAGGCGGAGGAGGGTGAGTGATGGTCGAAGGCGGGGGTATAATATATAACAGGGCCCAGGGCTAGGCAGGGTGGGGTAATAATAGGGAGTTTATTTAGTGGACAGGGAGGCATTGAGGGAGGGCAGGGAAGTGTTGACTAGAGGTGAGCAGGACAGAATCGGTGAGCAGTAGGAAGAGCTTGGAGCAGTAGGTATGGCTGAAAGCAGTACACTGTAAATAGTCTGTACCGTTTAACACACTAAACCTTTACCTAAAGTAGATTCTACTATGTGCCTACAAAAAGAAGCAACCAGCTATTTACAGTGTACACTCTAAGAACAGTGTGTTGTGGGAACATGCTTTAAGAGTAACACACATAAATTTGCAACACACTTTGAGATTTTACACACTTATGAATTGTAACACACTTTTTGTCAACTCACTTACCTGCTTACACACTTGAGGTCATAGAGGTGTGTATCATAAACAAAAGGGGGCAGCAGCAGTAAAGGTCTATCATGTACCTATGCTACATTCTTACAGCCATATAGTAGCTGTCGCAGTGGCTCAGTGGACTAGTCTTTGGACTGAGAACTTGAAGATCCCCGGCTCGATTCCCAATGGGGCTGACCGTCAAATGGAAATGTTTATTTTCTAAGAAGGACCATAATATTTTAGCCCCCCCCCCTCAAGAAGTGTCAAATTTCTCTTCCCCTCAGGAGGGGTTGAACTGTTTTACAACCCCCTCCCCAACCAATCCCCTCTACTACAATGAAAGATATGACACCTATTTACTTTGCAATGAGATACATACAAAAACTGTATTATTTGAATCTCATTGAATGAGCAAACTCACTCGATCCATATTGGAAATAGATGGGAAGTTTATTCTCTTCAACTATACACACATGCTCTTTGCATGAACCAAATAACCATCCCATATAAGACCTCATTAGAGGTTCTGCAAGGCTGTAAAAGCATGGCTTATCAATAGCTGATTAAATTTTGTCTTTATAAAAGATATAAAGCCCTGCAAATTATTAGTCAGTGCATTGGCATCCCTCAATAAGGGCGGTCTTTGTATTGTCTAAGAATCACTTCCTGTCATAACATATCAATACCCAAGGGTAAGTTATATAGCTTACTGGTAACTGGTAAGAAGTTGTGTGATCTTTGAGAATAGGGACCTTTAGCAACCACGTAAAAGCTCATTAAACGCAGACGTAGCAGTGCTGAGAGTATAGTATACGTCTGCGTTAAATGAGCTACGTTGGGTTTGCTAAAGGTCCCTATTACTTTGTGTCTCCTCACTGTTGTGTGTTCTGGTACCAATTTGAGTGGGGAGTACACCATGATTGTACAAGGAGATTTGGTGGCCTACTGAGCAAGTGGCTGGACAAGTGTGTGAGAGGTCCTGGGTTCGATCCCCAGAGAAGACCTGGCACCAAATCTTCCCAAGTGAAACAAGTTGTCCTGACAGGAGTCGCGTCTGTAAGTGTCGGTAGACAGACTGCGGTGAACCTTCGGTGTCCTGGTCTCCCATGAGACTTGCACCGATCCGCTTCAACCCGTAGAAGCATAATACACTTGCGACTGGTAAAGATATAGCAGATATCAGTGTTGACGAAGGTGGTCCTAGCCGGGAGGGGAAAAGGCTACAATGGACCACTGGAGACTCTGAGAAAAGGTTGTGAGAGCAGCCATCCCACGCTATCTGACAGTGGTACGGTCATGGCACATTGCGCCACAGTCACCAGTTGGTTATCAGGTGTGTCAGTTTCGCCAGGGTCATGAGCTAGGATGTGTTCAAAGTGGTTGACTATGATTTGTTCACTGTCAATACAAAGTCAGTTTTGATATAATACTTCTATTCCCACTTTTATATATATTATGAGCGGTTCAATAAACACTTTTCCTAGATATAAGAAGCATTTAAAAGTGATACGCACAGTATATGCACAGTATGAACTTGAATAGACCTGACAAGAAATTAAATAAATCTATACTAATTTGACTCTTAACTCATATAGAAAGTAATCATACTTGATATTGAAAAAACAATAATTGTCAAGGGATTCGAACCTGCATGGATAGGACTCATGTGCCAGCCCCTAGACCATTCAGCCACGGCACCTGACACACTCTGTAAGGTGTAGAACAGCTATTTTAACCCCCACCTCCTCAATACCATGGCTTTGTACACCAACACACTTTTTAGATTCAACACACTTTTGCCAAAAGTGTGTAGTGTGTTACCACAAAAAAGTGTGTTAAAAGTGGCTTCAGAAAAGTGTGTTGAAAAGTGTGTAAACGTAACACACTGTTTTTAGAGTGTAGGTATTACTGGAAATGACAGGTATGACTGGGAGCAGTAGGTATGACTGCAACTTGCAGCTAGGATTTCCAGGTATGACTAGGAGTGACTAGTATGACTGGCTGAGTAGGTATGACTGGGAGTAATTATGTAAGACTGGGAGCATTATGTATGACTGGGAATAGAAGGCAATTGGTAGGTATATGAACTGGGAATGACATGTGCATAAATTCCCAATATACAATCGACCACGGCCAGCAACTACATAATCGGTTACATCCACATTGAATACGCTGCAACAGGACATCTACCAATCATCCACTGGCTAACAAACAGGCTGCATAGGGTAGACTGCCCATGAGATGACTAGCCGGTCTGTTGCTACCTTGAGTAGACCGGTACACGGATCAGGAGCCCTGTCGACAATAGGCCCTATATATGGTGATTGGCCCTGAGCATGATCTGCCCGATGTCTATGATATTTGTGTGGAAGATTGGCCCCATGATCACTTGCACCCTGAATGAGACATACAAGTCTACTCATGGTACCAACAGACCAGCTAGTCATCTCATGGGTGGTCTACCTACACATTATTATTTCATCCTCCCGCTCTTAGATCTGTTCTCATCCCACATATTTACACACCCTATCAACACTCCCATCCCTGTCTTGGCCTTAGGTTACAGTTCTCCTTCGCTCTTCTCTCATCGAATCTCATTCCCTAACATAGGGTTACCTTTTAGGTTCACATCACGGCCTCTAAATATTCGCCCCTGTCAGAACTAGATCCCTCATGATAACTCTCTCTGCTCTTTCAAGGTGCATCCTCTGGCTGGGATACAAAGTTCTCTTGAGTCAGCGCTGCCTTGCATAGACAGCACTTTATTATATCTGTGATGGTCTATTGGTAACCATATTGTAATACCGTAATGCTGCGGTCCTTTGCTGGCCCCAACGCATAGTGTGTACAGGGTAGGTGTTGAGGTTGATAAGTAACTTTATAGTTGGCTTCCTCCAGCAGGCTGTAACAGACCGTGCACCGCCTCACGCCGTCAGAACTAAGACTAACATCTCACTAGACCTCCACCTTGCCTCCTCCACCCACGCATTTAAAAAGGTGTGAACCCCATCTCTTTGTGATCTGTCTCAGCCACATATAATCCCATCAGCTCTACACCATCTTACCCAGGAGTAAAAAGTCGATCGTACTCCCACCACCGACCCTTAAGGTCAGGGGAGGGGAATGGATGTCTAATGGAGGGTAGTGCGAGAGGTCAGAGGGTATAGATAGGGGGAAGTGTCGGGGAGAGAGTAGGGGAGACAAGGAGGAGTGGCTAGAATATCTGGATCTAGGACATTAATGCTATAAGCTGAGGAAAGGAAAGTGAGGTGTGAGCAAAGGAGTTGAAGTTACCTACATGTAGTAGGCAGTCACAGGGCAGCTGGTGTCAACAACATAATTTTACCAGGAGACAAGGGAAATTTGTCAATTTTCCGTATGTATCATTACTTCACTCAGCATTTGTGAACTTGCACCCCGAGGTAAACGTTATATCATGTGAGGGGGTAGGTACTCTCGTTCCCAAACCCTACCAGAGGAAGGCTCTAATGACAGCCAGTATGACTTTGAATTTTGATTTTGCTGGGTTTCGGCAGTCCCTGTGGATAGCCTGGAACCAGCTACCAAACACAGCTACTAAACACAGCAAAATCCAAATTCAAGGTCATAATGGCTGTCACCATAGCCTTCCTTTGAATGGATTTGGGAATGAGAGTAGGCGGTAGGCAGCATCTAAGAGGTTTCTAGATACCAATGAACCTATATTTTTATATACCCTCCTTGATGTCACTTTGCTGCTCATACAATGTCATATCAAACTATTGATCACTTTTCATGTTTTATGGATTCCGCCCACACATAAGCTGATTCCTTACTTAGCCTATGGAGATAGTGGTTGAAGCAGGCCAATCCTGCTGGCTGAGAACCTTCGTAGAATTGTGCATGTGATATGGAACTGTATGATTGCTGATTACGAGTACCCACCAAAGAAGTTCCTGCACCAAAGAAAGAGGGGATTGAGGGGTAGGAGCACCAGCAATAATAGCAGTGACATATTAAATTTTATTGACCACTCATTTTGGCTCAATGCCTCAAGTGATTTTCACTATGGCAGCACTTTTGAATGCAACATATAAATATAAATATCATTTTAAAGTGGCATTGTTAGTATAACAGCAGTGTCAGAGACTTAAGGGTGGTGTGTGTCGACAGCAGACCAGTTGTCTTGGAGCCAGGCAAGGGCTGGTGGGACTAGGTAGGACGGAATGGTGCAGTCCATAGTCAGTGGTGCTTTAATGTATTTAGCTCTATAATCAGGGGGAAGGCAGGTATCGCATTGTAATGCAGGGAACAGAGTGATAGGAATACTGGTAGTATTGGAGTACTTTACTATCCTGTTAAGGTAGGTATCTGCAGTGTAGGCCTGATGCCTCAGAAAGTTAATACAAATCTGATACGTTTACCAATGCACTGTCAGTGCACTAACTCTCTTTGCCATCCACCACCCTGTAATCTCTCTAGGGCTCCCCTATCACTGCACCAGTAGGGACAAAAACAGAACCATTCAGTTGTGAGCTAGAATTACACATTCTACTTAGAAACAAAGGAACTTCTCCGATAAAACAAACTGTAAATAGGACAAGATGAGACATTTACAAAGGATCCCAAAGATGCCCTTTTGTCAGTTCAAGTTCATTACTAAGAACCAAAGACGGAAGGTGATCCCTTGGAATTGTAATCATGACACTCTCCACAAATAGTCACCACCTTACTTTAAATTCTGATTTGCTCATTTTCACAAGGAAACAATGAAAATGACCAAGATGGCTGGTTTTGAGGTTGCTCTGGACCTCTGAACCTTTTGATTGAATTCCACATGGCAACCGCACGACTTCGTTCATTGGCTCAGTTTGGCCACCCGGTTAAACAAAGGCTACTCATAACAGACACAACAGGG
Source organism: Harmothoe impar (assembly GCA_947462335.1). Classification (NCBI taxonomy): domain Eukaryota; kingdom Metazoa; phylum Annelida; class Polychaeta; order Phyllodocida; family Polynoidae; genus Harmothoe; species Harmothoe impar. The sequence continues at coordinate 22,548,923 of OX381707.1, forward strand.
TCAGTTGGTAATTCACAGTTAATTGAGGAACCTCCTTAAGGGAGCGTTGAAGACTGTAAGGCTACTGCCATCTCCACTTGCATCATATGGGACAAAGCAGAGTTTTGCTCTTGCCTATTCTGGTTTCAAAGAGAGCTTTCCCATTTGTGAGATGTACATTTTCAGACCTTTACAAATTGGTTATTCAGAGAGGTACTAAGGTTTCCACCTTGAGATTGATCTGCGCACAGGACATCACTGACTTGAACTTCATTGCGCAGTGATCCATCATGGATGACAATTCTCAAAATTATGTCACTTATGTTTCCTCCCAATGAAGAGTAATTTAGAATAAAAATGTTTTGCTTTTTACTCCTGGGTAAGAAGTCGGTTTAAATGGTCAGATACTATTATTCACCATATATACATAATTATGTATATCTGTATACACATACCAATTAAGACTCATGCACCATACTCTACTCTGGGACTAATTAGTCTGATTAGATCTATTATGGAATTTAAATCCTACACACTAGCTCCACCTTTAATCAGGATTACATAAGGCTTAAAATCTGCCATCCCCCCCCCCCCCCCAATCCCTTTGTGGAGAACATACTCATACTAGTCTGTGGATGTCATGATGCTAAATTGAATGACAGCTTATTCACTATGTGCTTTTTAAGGTTGGTCAAGACATGATCTAAGGAAATAATGTTTCCCCCAAAATACGAGAGTAATACATATATTTCTAAGCACTGTACCACAAGCACTGTTCCTAAGCACTGTAAGCACAAGTTTTCAATAATTTTGAGTTGTTGACAATATTTAGCAAATTGATAATGCTAGTTTGATTACCACCATGCAGAGGGGAATCTATTCATGCAGCCGTTTTGACAAATTCACAAATCGAAGTTGTAAGAGCAAGATGTTTAGGTGATTGACCATGGGTGTGTAATGTGTATACAAAGGGCCCAAATGAAAATTGAGGTGAGCAGAATAGGCGAGTGGAATGGCGGGGGAGGGGGGCGCAGTAGGTATGACTGGGAGGGGCAGGTGTAATTGGCATGTAGGACAGTGCCAGATACGGTCCCCTACCGGTAACACATTGTTTCAGCCTGGTTGGTGACACCTGAGAATAGAATTCAGCTAAACATTTTGAGTAGAAGCAGACAACAAGTCCCATGTGTTATATCAAAATGTGGGCCCTAAGAAAACTGTTGTTGTGGCTCTGACATATGCCCTTGGTGGCGGCCATCATGCATTTTGTGGCCGAAAATTCAGAATCAGTTGTGACCAACCCACATTAGTCATTCCATTTCTATGAGTATAAGGCCAAGTTTCTCTTTTGGATAAGGTTTTTCCTTAGTCATTTTTGAATGTCAGTTCGTCATTCTGACCAATATCTATATGACTAATTTAGGTTTGCCACTACAGACTAAGGCCCGGAGCATTTAGACTATCAGCGTGCAGGGAGTGATGATGGAGTAATTATGTCGTGCTTGCCCTCTATCATGCTTCCCCCACCCACGCATTTAGAAAGGTGTGAACCCCATATATCTCTGATCTGTCTCTGTCACGTATAATCCAATCAGCCCCACACCAATTTACCCTGCAGTAAAAAGTAGATCTTACACCCACCACCCACCTTTAACTGCTTAAGGTCAGGTAAGGGGGTTGCGTGGCTAGGCTATCTGAATGTGGGGTATTGGGTATCAATACTATCAAGGAGGGGAAGGAAAGTGATGGTATTAAGGTTGCTGCTGCCTCAAGGCCATAATGCAACCACAGTACACAATGGTATCCTTTCTGTATAAATCCTCAGCATCAGTAAGGACCATCAAATTCAGAAAGGAGGTAACCAACATCTATGAGAATGCCACCTTCTTTCTCCTAAATGTCCATTGCCACCTCGCAGTTGATTCCTTCGTTATGTATGCTGATTCAACCTGCACGAAACCTAATTGTCCCTAATGGATATGGACAACATTCCCCAAAGAGTGAATGAACCACACTGATATGCTTTGGCTCCCTATACGACCAACCTAGGTTAGTTAATACTGTCAGGTTGGTCAGTACTGACCATCTCACCTTAGTCTTCTCCATTTCAATGATTTTTAGGCTAAGTCCTTTTGAGGAAGGCATTATTCATATGTTGTTATGTCTCAGTCCTTTTTGGATAGCACTTGGTCATGCCTGGCCAATGTCCGTATTACTAACCTGGGATAGCAGACTAAGGAGCAGGGCATTTGGATTTTCTGTATTTAGGAATGCTGGTCCAACCTGCGCGAATGCTGATTCTACCTAATGGATATGGAGAAACAATGGATGAACCAGTATATGTCAGGGTAAGATCAGTAGGGCTGACATTTATTCAGCAAGAGTGAGTACATTGTAATAAATCGAATTTGTGTGGCAATTGCCCCCCAATATGGTTAACGGCCTGTTGCCTTCGTATTAGGACTGGCACCACCTCTGAAGGCCACTTAAGTTCACACTCAAAGATAATTAACAGTCAAATGACATTACCAGCATGACAGCACTATCATTGACACCAGGATTTGGAGAAAATCCATTGGGAGGAGGCCAGGTGTCCTGAGGTCAGCTGTCCTAGGCAAAGTCAGATGAGGGCAGGCGGCAATAAGCAGGCAGGGTGGTACAGGATGGGCCGTGGTAATATAAGGTAGTTAAGTCTGTGATTAGGGATAGGCGAGATAGCGGATTGCATTGCAGGGGAAACAGTGATAAGAATCCTTAGAGAATTGAAGTATTACTGCACCTTGTTAAGATAGGTATCTACAGTGTAGGGCTGGTGCCCTAGAAGTTAATATAATACAAACCTCATAGGTTCACCAGTCCACTGCCTCCCTTTACCATTAGTTTACATTACCCTGTTTAAGGTGCGGCCCTCTAGGGCTACCCTATCACTGGACCAGTGAGGACATTCCTCAGTGTGTTAAAAAGAAGGTAATGTGTTTGTATTAAGGTAGCATCCTGATTTAACACAGACAGAAGGTCTTTCCCCTTCTGGGACTAATACAGGGGTAACTAGGTTGGAATGGGGTTAGACGTAGAGAAAGTGTTCAAGTAGATATGTAGGTCTCTGTGTCAGCATGGAATTCTATAGATATGGTCTTATACCATTGAAGTCAATGCTAATGTTTAACTGATTGATATCCTAACAAGGTTATTTACAGTCACAGATATTACACTTTGAAGATGATGACCTTATCAACAAATGGAGCATTTAATATATCTCATAGATTTATAGGATTCTGTGTTGATAATGTATTATGTAGTTAAACTATGATGACCTTCGCCAAAAATTAGACTTTGTATATTATTCATTCCTTGTTGCCTGTACATCACCCGTAAATTTATTTTCGATCTGGTGACATATCAGTCCTGTCACTTGTACAAGGTAGGGAACAAGTTAATACACCATAGTCACAGTCCATAGGGACCATACGATGGTACTCTGCCATATATTCTATGATTATTCATGAGAACGTCATATAATACACTATAATAACTATGGTATATATATTGGCTGGTCCATATATATATATATATGTACATATATATATATATATATATATATATATATATATATATATACATATATATATATATATATATATATATATATATATATATATATATATATATATATATATATGTACATTACTTATTCTCACAATATATTACTAATCCAAGACTAGTGCAAGGTGTTATGGAAGGAAAATACATTAAAAAAAGCCTCAGTTCTAATTAAAATACAAAATACACAAGTGTTATAATATATGCACTCAATTATATCCCTCCCCTCATTCACTATTTAAAACTAACATTGTGTACAATAATGACAGCAAAGAACAAGCTTTTCAAAAAAAGAAGTACCTTTGGGTTGCATGACATGACAATAGCATTGCGTGACTTGAGGATTATGTGACTTGCTATGCCTTTCACTGGCGTCTGTGATGAAATGTCCCCTGGGAAGCTCCCTTATAGAATGACTATCTTATACCCTAAAGGTTACAACCCAAATGTAGCTCACTCCATCACTAACCTGTTTATCTCACATGAGCGAAGATGGGGCATGAGAGGTTGGAGAGATAGCTCACCCCAGGAGAAACAAAGGATTGCTTCCCAGCAGACAGATCTATAAACCTTCTCATCTTCTGTCACTCTACTTCTGCAAAGGCTTGTTCCCAATTGTACCCTTTTTCTTTTCATTGCAATTTCTGGTCCCGCTGTCCTTTAAGGCTGTTCACATCCAGATCCTCTAGACCTCCTCCCTCCATCCACATTCTCTTGCTCCGTCAAGTCCTTCTTCTCTCCTCACCCTAGTTTTCTAAACTCTCAACTAATCTTCCCTCTAAATGTACATTTGTATTTCCTAACTCTTCTGCTGTTTGTTAAATATATATTTTTTTAATTGTTTATTCATCCTGTCTGATGAAGGCTATTACCTGTATTACCAACAAACCGCCATATGAAGAAGATGCTTCCCTAGTTATTGGAATATTTAACAAATTTGTGAATTCTCTAATTTGAAATAGCTAAGCAGTGTTAGTACTCAAGAGGGTTTGTTATGTCTGTCTAGGCTACAGGCTCCTAATTCATTATATCCTTTCAAAATTAGTTATGAGATGATGGTTTGTTAGTTTTCATAAAAGAAAGAAAAAATCACTTGAACCCATATGCTTATTAACCCTCATTCAACATTACCCCCTTAAACTCGTTTATACCTTTATACTCTCTGCCACTGCCCTTTTACAAAGCAGAGATGGTGAGCTACACCATTGGGGGCTATGATTAAACATGTTCAACATTTGCTCTAATCAATTGTTTTCTTTTGATACTCACAGCTTTCCATCCTTTTGCTAGTTGGTACTTTGATCATCAGTGTGGCCTTGAAGTCCTTTGACCCTCCAACCCAAATAGTGTGGTGTGTGCACTAGCAAATGTAGCCTTTCAGAGCGGCGCACTAAGAGATGGCCCACCCTGTTAGGCTTAAAGCAACCCCATGTGCCAAAGTACAAGGTACAGGCGGGTGGCCAGACCCAGTAAACACCCTACGTAATTCCAACGTAGCTCTGAGGTTTCTCTAGGTAGTTTTCCAACCAAAGGTTTGAGATTGGTAAATTTGGAAGGTTTGTAGACGTCAAAACATGAAGGTTTATTTACGTTCAACAGACGTAGAAGTCTGATTTACATTTATCTACCTCATTTGGACGTAAATTTACGTAACAAATCTACGTAGATCTACATTAAACTACGTAATTTTTCAACTTCAATTGGGTATATAACTTCTCAGTTTCACACTAGGTGGCAGCACTTTAAACTGTGGAGAGAATATGACAGCTCTTTAACGAATCTACCACATTCAAGCAGTAATTTCTCATTAATTATGAATTAAATGTTATGCAAATGAACCATATACAATTTGATAATTATATATTATGGACAGCAGGTTAAAGAATTAAGCATTGATATGCACATTAAAGCACTTTACTGGGCAGATACCACATTGGTGGTAATGGAAGAAATACAAAGCCTCTCTGCAGCCAAAACTATGCAATAGATCTATACTGGCAGGCTGTTCAGTTAAACTATAAAGATGTACTATACATATATAGAAAGAAATGTGATTAAGAATAATAGTAGTTAGTTTGTATAAATATTGTCTGTTAATGTAAATGTGTCTGTGATATCTTTGTCTGAATCCCACTATGTAATATTATATTAATGGGTTTAGAAAGTTGGACGTAGATTTACGTCTGAGCTACGTAAGTCAGACCTGCAGGTTTGAAATTGGTAAATAAACCTTAACGTTCTAACGTTGATAAACCTTCCAAAATTACGTAGTTCAGACCAAAAAGCAATGTTAATTTACGTCTGACCAACGTAATTGTGTTTACTGGGGACTTGCTTACAAAAGAAGCAGTTATCATTATGGTTGAACCCGTTAACTTAAGTATCAAAGTCGAAGGTAGAGCAAGGGATTCTGTATCTAGCCTTACCATGTTACAATTCACACCTAAACCCCTTGAGGCGGAGCAAAAATAGTGTTTGCTGGTGATAGGGGGGGATTTTTTGCAAAAACATACCCTGAAGGGCACAGATTTATGCTGACATCCAGCAGACAAACCTTTGAAACTGCCATATAATTTTTTTTCTATGATACTCCAACAGTCGTTCATCTTCATGCTTTCTGACCCGAAAGCGGACACTTTTCAACTGATATTTAAGTCTCAAATATAAGTCAGGCTTTGATTATAGTGTTCCTCAAAAAATCATGTGCCTACCTAGGATTACATCTACAGTGAGTATGCAAAGTATGATTAAAGATCGTAAAAATATATTACTGTTTACTTATACATTGTTTTGTTTTTTGTGCATATGATTATACATCTCAGAATTTGATCTTGGGCTGCATTCTAGATATTATAGTATATCTGTAAGCAGTTTTCTCTTGGAGGAATACATTTTCACCTTTACCGTTAATCTTTCCCTGGGGAGTACCAGACCTGTAGAGGTTTAGATACAGTGTTTTACAACAATTATACCCACATATTTTAATTTACTTTTCCCTCTACTAAATTACAGATATTCCTGAGTGTAGTTGCAGTCAATGACTTTGCATGATCCCCAAAGAAATATCATTTGCGCAAATGATCATGACTTGTACAATGTGGATGGACACCATAGATTGCTGTAAATTGTCATTATTCATCCTCTGATAATGGGCAATGCACACTATGAAACTTCTATAGCAGAAAGGATGCTGAGACTCAGTAGTCTTATTATACACCTCCTTTGATAAAAGCCAAAGCTTTTGTGGAACCTTCTCTAAGTATATAGCAAGGCTAATGAGTGCCCATGGTGGCCATTGCATAATGGTCAGATAACAGCCCAGATGTTCAATAATGACACAGGCTAACAGATGCATGTTTCCTGCCTCCAAGGTGGTAATGAGGAGTAGCGCCTATATATAGGCTGCAGGGGGTTACAGCTCACATATATACCATTTAGTAAGACTCTCATATACTGTAAACGTATTAATTTTCGCTCAGTACAAATTTTCGCGTTTTTCACGCACATGCTTAAGTGCGCGAAATTATGATGTGCGCGAAAATTATGCCAAGAAAATTAGCTTTCCAGTGATGTGTAGCACTATAATATATTGGTATTTGTTTCTAGACTACTAATGGGTAACTCAATAAGTAGCATGGATAAAAGTGTGTCTTCTTTTCTTCTATGTATCGGATCCCTAGAAACCCACCCCTCTCTCATTTACAGCTCGTATGAAATATAGGGTGACATTGTTTGGGCTCTAATATCCTTAATAATTGTCCGATTTACATGCCGTAAAAAATAGCATATAGCTAAATATGTAATAGACTGGGCTAAATCTTCACAAATATCATTCTAATCCCCCCAAGGGGCATTTTAGAGTACAAACAGGCAAGATCACTTTTTGGGGTAATTTGGGTGTGCTGAATCCAAATATCACACTTGCCAAGCTCAAAAATGGCTCCTTCAATGTAAAATCTTCAAAACAAAATGGCTACCATTAATCTTTTAGAAAACTTATGAAACCTAAGTTATTTATCATTCCTGGTTATGTAATACATCAAAATGAAGGGATTTTAGAGACCAGACTGTCTGAGACACCTGCCAAGCTGGAAAATCATTTCCTGAGAGTCTCAAAGCCAAAAATTCAAAATGGCTGCCACTGTTTTTTGAGAAAACCCTAAAAATGCATTACTCATCATTCCTTGTCATGTTGTACCTCAAATGAAAGAGATTTGCAAGCCTAGTCCATTCTAGTTCATTACCAAGATGAACAGGGACCTTTGTAACACTTAACCAGCTGTTGGCTAGCCAACCAAGTAGCCCAATGAGCGAACACTAGTGTGGCTATTTATGGAAAGTGATTGTTCCCCTCACATACTTTCATTCTGATTGGGGCCCACCCCACAATCAACTCCTTGCTACCTTATGGCAAATCCTCAAGATCTAACCCAGTCAGCATTAGTCCCTGGGGCCCATTTGTGTTTTACTTGGGCCAGCTGGGTTAGCCCATATCTGAGTCCTTTTTGTCCAGGGCTAAAAGTGGGAGCCCACATGGGCCAGCCCAGGGAAACTTTTTCATGAAAATACATTATAGATACTAATAGTGTGTGCTAAAGTGGAATAATTCTGGGCTTGAGCTGGGCACTTTGAATCAGCCCATCTGGGCTCCTACCTATAGCCCTGAACAAAAAAGACCAAAACCCATCATGGGCAAATCAGCTTGCCCAAGTAAAAATACATGGGTCTCACTAAGCAATGCTGGCTTGGAAGTCCTTGTTCCAAGATATCTATGCATCAGGAGCTGTAACATAGTATCTTGTTTGGAACTTACAGGGACTTGTGACTTCTACATGCTATAGGGCCCTACATTATCATTTAACTTCAGCAAAAGATTTTCATGTAATTGTGAGAAAGTCTAGGGAATTGGACCTCTAGTCCTTGGGAAGTGATACCAAGTCCTAAGGATCTCATATTCATTTCATAAGAGACCTCCTTCAGCAACCCTGACCTCTTTTGAGCCTTCATTATTCCTCATCTAGAGCATCATTCTCTGTCATTCCATTCCATCTCACTGGGGTTCACCTGTTCTCTAGCGCTTCATACAATCTCATACTCCAGGGTCTCAGATCTTCCATCCAGGGTCCCAATCTCTCCCTTACAATATCAAGCCAGGACTTTTATGTGTTGAAGATGGAGGTAGTTATAATTAGGATAGGGATAGGGTGACATGGTGAGGTGGAAGGGACATGTGGTCTCTGTCCTACCACAGACCTCTAATATCCCCTTCCTAGCAAACCTTGATACATTCCATACCCCGTATCCACTTTCCCTGTGATTTTCTTCTTCTCCCCTATATCCCTTCCTAGATACCCTTCTGTTGTCCACTTCCCTGCCTACTCCCATATCCTATCCTCCCAGTCAAGCCCTGCCCTACCCCTGTATTATCCTCTCGCCAAGACCTCTACCAACCAGTATCCTCTCCACCCCTGTGAAATGCACTCAGCCCTACCTCCTCCTCTTATCTCCCCACTTTGCCTCCGTGTTCTGCCCTGCAGCAATTAGTTGGTCATATAGAGGGGAAGTAAATGGGAGTTGGGTGGGAAAGGGTGAGGTAAAGGGAAGGGAGAGAAAGGGTTTGGGACGAGGCAGGAGAATGGGAATGGAGAGGAATAGAGCAGTGGGAGGGAATGAGCAGCATGAGATCATTGTACAGGGAAGCAATGAGATACAAGGGCTTGGGGAGGAAAAGAGGAAATTAAGTGGAAAAAGATGCCAAAGGGAGGGCTGGAAGCCCAGAAAGGTTGGGTGGAAGCCCCAGAAGATGAGGGGATGGGGCCCAGGAACAGGGCTAGGAGCCCTGGGAGGACATTTAGAGCTGAGGCAGGAGAGATTGAATACTTGAAGAAGGGTCAGGACCCTAGGGAGGAGGGCTGGGAGCCTTGGGAAGAGGAGTAAAGGCACAGTGAGAGGGGTTAAAACCCTGGAATGATAAGAGGGGTGGGGTAAGGAAAGGATGGATGATCTGGATGGAAGATTGACAACCCTCAAAGAGAGGTTAGTGTTGCTGGAGGAGGTCTCCTTTGAAATGGAGATCCCTAACACCCAATATCAGGTCCCCAGGACTAGAATTCAGATCCCCTAAACTTCCTCAAGATAAAATGCATAGATATCTATCTGGCTCCTAGGACTTGGAATTGAATCCCGACAACCTGGCATTGGGTGCAGATGTTCTAGGTACTTGATTCCGGGGAGGGCTTCCAATCAGAAAAGAATTTTTTGAGTGAGGACAGTCACTACTTATCCCTAAATAGTTACACTTGTGTGGTCCCATAGACCTTTTGGGCTATATGCAATGTTGGCCCACAGCAGAAAAATACTAATGTCTACCCTTGTACATAGTATTTAGTGGCATCATGATGGGATGTGCCTCCTAACTGGACAAAAAGCCATATGTTTTCAGTGAAAAGGACTGCATAACTACTGGTTTAAAAATGATTATCTCTTTAATATAATATAATAAAACCCCACCTATAATTAGAACCCTAATTTTTAGAAAAATAATTTGGCTTATAGCAAATAAAAAACGCCAAAATAGATGCTAGAGTCTTATAGGTGGGGTTTTACAGTATACATAAAAGGGTGTGCAAACAATTATTGACACATTGATGGAAGGTGGGTGGGGTTGCAGGCTGTATACATAAAAGGGTGTGCAAACAATTATTGACATGTTGATGGAAGGTGGGTGGGGTGGCAGGCTAACAGAGTTGCCCTTTTTTAGGTTTTAATTTTTTTAAACACGTCCGTCTGTCTTGGAAATAGGCTGAAATGAACTGTGCTGAAAAATTACTAGTGGCCATTTTGTTTTTTGGGGAGGGGTTTCATGTTGCAAAATCCCTGCTTATCTTGGCAATGGCCTAGAGTGGACAAGGCTTGCAAATCTCTTTCATTTGAGGTACAACATGACAAGGAATGATGAATAATACATTTTTGGGGTTTTCTCAAAAAACGGTGGCAGCCATTTTGAATTTTTGGCTTTGAGACTCTCAGGAAATGATTTTCCAGCTTGGCAGGTGTCTCAGACAGTCTGGTCTCTAAAATCCCTTCGTTTTGATGTATTACATAACCATGAATGATAAATAACTTAGGTTTCATAGGTTTTCTAAAAAAATAATGGTAGACATTTTGTTTTGAAGTTTTCATATAGAACCAGCCATTTTTGAGCTTGGCAAGTGTGATATTCAGATTCAGCACACCCAAATTACCCCAAAAAGTGATCTTGCCTGTTTGTACTCTAAAATGCCCCTTGGTGGGAGAATTTCTCATTTTGTCACCAGTCTATAATGCTCACAGGTGCGCGAAAATATGATTGCGCGAACATGTCTTTCTATGGTAGGTGCGCGAAAATTTAGCTGCGCGAAAATATCTACGTTTACAGTAGCCAAAAGGAGACAGCCATTAAGGGGAAAGTCAGCCAAAGTTTAACTGGCCATATATTGAAAGTGTTGGTAGTATCAGCTGGAAGGGATATCACAACTCCATCTGCCAACTGTCTGCTGGTCATACTTCCTACTTTTGAACCAATTCTTACTTTTGAACCCAGGGTGAATTAATGTAGGCAGCATAATAGCAGGTATCTAGGCTGTTGGCGAATAATTAATTGAAAATAATGTGTACTCATAGCCAAGTAAATTCTGTTTATTGACTGTCATGCACAGTGCCCTATAAGAGACAGTCACCAGATGAATATGGCATTCTAAGTAAAGATGTATAGACACATACTGCAGAACCCTCTGCATAATGTTACAAAAAGTGAATATTGAATAGAATCCTATTAGGCTGCAGAACAGACATATTTAATGTGCAACTCCACACATGCAAGGGCTTGAGCTAGTCAATTCTTGCCCCAGTTCTATATCCAAACCAGTCCCTAGTGGGAATACAAATGCACGTGAAACATTTGCCAGAAACAAGTGCAGCTTCCCTCTCGTCACTGACTCCCTAACACGCACCACGCCCCCTGGGTAAGGTATCGAAGGACTGCTTAGTTTTTTTTGTCTGTATCTAACCACATGTTGTGCCGTGAATACCAGTGCAATTTGCATGATGCTACAGCAGCATACATCCTAAAAAAAGGCATTTGCATTATCACTTAAACACCGCTCCAAAATTGATGTTGCGCATAAAAAAGAAATTTTTGAAAACAAATATTCTCTTTTATGAGACACATACTACCTATTAAAAGATGTGGGTCTGTAATCTAAAAATTAGCTAATTGTAGTTAGAGTCACTAATATGACACACCCTGACTTGTACCATTTGCCTGGGTAACCATCACTTCCAGGAACAAATTTGTACCCTGACTATCAGCTCTTATCAGTGTCGGCCGCTGTAATCGGCTCCAGTTCTGACTAGGCCCTATATGCCCTCTTTGAGGTGAAACTTATTTTGATTATTTAAGCCAAATTTTGACAAATCATGGAAGGATGGGGTTCTAAAAGACTACTACGAATGAAGATAAGACTAATTTAATGATCAATAATATATATCTAACATCCCAGTGCAGGATGTCCGTCTTTTATGACAGTGACATCTTCATATAGTCAGCATTTACGAGTTACAGAAGTACCTAGGTTACATCTAAGGTTCCCACTATGCATAGTTATAAGCAAAGCTGAAAGTGAGAAATCCTGGGGAACATCCTGTGAAATACAAAACACACACAGAAAAAAGAAATCCTTTTTGTTGGTTTAGGCATGCAAAGAGTGGGGTGGTCTTCCACAGGCCAGGAGGCCAAGGGTGAAGGGGGGGGGGTGATAGGGGGGGTCTTGTTGTGGGGGGGTCTTGAGTAATCAATGAGTCTCCTGTAATCAAACCACTCCACACTCAGCAGTGAGCACCATTCAAGGTCTTTAATTCTTCAATCCTCTGTTCGCTCACATTCAAAACTTGTTTTGCTGAGGAATTTACATTAGCCTCAAATAAGTCATGCCTCTAAGAATTTACATGGACCTAACCATTCTTTCATCAGAGACTATGGGCCTAGTCAGAATATATATTGACCTATCAGCACTCCTCTGGCAATGTGTGAGCACATAAGGGAACCTCTTTGCCATGAAGCATACTGTACTTAGTACTTCTGAATAAAAAAATGTCTTATTATACACCTCAGTTTATAAAAGCCAGAACTTCTGTGTGATCAAAACTTGTTTATCAAGGATAATGAATGCCAATGCTGGCTGGTGTATAAAAGCCGGATGACAGCTCAAAGTCCCCTCGTTTGCTTAATAAAGGCATGGGCTGACAGACATATGTTTCCCGCCTCTGATGGATAGACGATAATGATATACTATATAAGCTGGGGCAAGGGGATGGGTCATTGCTGATGTAGCATTTAGGTGGAAGTCCTGTAACCAAGGGGACAAGACCATCAAAAGTGAAGGCAGCAACATTTGTAACTGCCAGTGCAAAATTCGCTAATGAGTATTTCACTACTTCCTCACACATAATATGCAGCAAAGCATGGAGAATCTATTCAATCCTGTAGGACCTTTGAATAAATCCCTGCACTGAAAGCTTACAGGGTTGCAAAAGTCATCAGTAATGACGACTCTCAGTATTCAAACTGACAATACCAAAAGCAGCAATCTTAGATCGCCATTGGGACAATCCATAATTAATGATCCATACCTACAGCCCCGGGTTATCACAATGATGACCTTGGGTTGTCACACATGATGACCAAAGGTTGTCACACATGTTGACCAAAGGCAACTTATAACACCAGTCACATCTATATATATGCACAACACCCTGCAGTCACAGTTACAAGCACAACACTCTAGTCCAGAGGGAGTACATGAGAACAATCTACTATGTGTCCCATGATTATTAATGAGAATTCATGTAATACACTATAATCGGTATAGGATAAACATTGGCTTGTTATATACAGGGATGAGATTCTAGACCCCATGCTCCTCTGATTCAGTGGTAAATGCAAGCTGGTATCCAGTGAAGTTATAAATTGTCACTTGTGGAGTACATGTGGAGAGGAGGTTGACTTTTTTTTTGAAAACATGAGAGTCAAAGAAGGAAGGGGCTAGACTGTGATATGACTTCTCAATGACCAATTTTATGCAGACTATGCCAATTTAACAAGAAATACTAAAGTTCTGATGACATTCAATTCTCCTTAGTCATATTGAGGTAAAATGTGTATTGATGATTTAGTTCCCTGATGATTAGGAAAGCGAAGACTATGTAATTCAAGACATGAATACAGTGGCCATTTTATACCAAAGTTATTTCGGAACCTACCCTAGGTATAAACTGCCTCCGGCACCTCCTACCACAAGCATTTCCTCAAGAAGGCTAGCTTTACCACTGTCTATCTAGCAAGGGAAACCTATGCTTACAATATTCCATTACTTAAAGACTATTACAAAGATGCTATGAGAGGGAAAACACATTTAAAAGGTTTAATTGGAAGACAACACAACACAGATAATATATCAGGTCTCACTTATATCCTTCCCTTATCCACAATTTAAAACCTTACATTATAATAATGACAATGAAGAACACACACGAAAGAAGTATTTGTGGGTTTCATGGAGAGACAAAAGCACTGCATGACTTGAGGATTATATGGCTTGCTGTGGCTTTCATCAGTGTCTGCGATGGAACGTCTTTAGGGAGCTACCATATAGAATGTCTATCTGATACTCTAATAGATCTTTCACCCTAATTATTGTAACCCAAAGCTGGTTCACCCCTATCACTAACCTGTTTATTGCACATGAGCGAGGAAGGGGCAAACAAGGTTGGGGGAGGTATTCAAGCCCAGGAGATTACTTCTTAGTGGACAAATCTATATACCTTTTCATCTTCTTCCAGTCTACGACTCCGATGAGTTGTTCCCCATTGTACCCATGTTCTTATCATCACAATGTTTGGTCTCCTTCCACAGTCTCTGGCTTTTCTTTCTATCATCTTCTAGATCTCCCCTTTACCCACATTCTCTTGATACCACCAGGTTGTATGGTTGAATGTGTATTTTGCTACAACCAATCATTAACTTGGCCTTGTAGTCTCCCAACTCTAAAGCCAATATAGTGTCATTGGTGCACTAGACATCCTAACAACAGCATTAGTTGCATTATAGTTAGATTTTGTACCCCAAGTATCAAAGATAGAGTGGTGGGTCTCCACCTAGGCATATCATGTTGCTATTCATGCCTTAATTAGTATTAGGCAACCTAAGGAAGCAGCCATAAAGTGTAAATCTGATACCCCAGTAGACCAGGGGGCCAATCCCACATTATGTTTAACATCTGCGGGAATCACCCTTAATTTGGACCCATTTTTGCGGGATTAAAATCCACCAATACACCCCCCTTTTGGCAGGTTAAATTGGCCCCCCCCCTTCCGGCCTTTTTTACAGGAACCTTTGGACATTTCGGTTGGATATGTCTGGTCTAAAAACATACCCCTTTGGCCTCAAAATAGCCCAAAAGCTATTATTGCTGACTCAACAGTGGTTATTTCAACTTTTCAGGTACAGCACTCGTTTACCTTTAATTATGGTCTTCACAAAGGTTTCATTTATTTACGAGGGGATACTTTAACACTAAGTATGCACAGTATGAATGTAAAATGGCAAAATGTATGACTTATTTCTATAAGTAGCTTCATATGTTTTTTCTCTGCATGGGACTATATGTCAGAACCCAATCTATTATTGATAAGCTCTTGCATAGTCAATTTGGAGGAAGAAAAGTATACTTTGAGGCAAATACTTTTACAATTAACCATCATTCTCTTTCCTGGTATAACTGACCAGTGAGGCTTTAGTGTTGCCATTTGCAACAACTATACACACTTATTTTTCCCTCTATCTGAATTACAGATGTTCCCTTGAGACATCAGAGTCAATGAATGTGCATTGACCAAAGTAGATTACCAAAGAAATATCATGTAAGCAAATGATCTGGGCTTATACAATGTGGATGGACCCCATAGATTTCTAGCTTGGCGTGCGGTAGTTCTCATTATTCATCCTCTGACAATGCCCATGCACACAATGGAACTCCTATAGTACAAAGGATGCTGAGACTCAGTAGTCTCATTATACACCTCCTTTGATAAAAGCTATAGCTTTTGAGGAACCTCCCCTAAGTCAAGGCTAATGAGTGCCCATGGTGGCCACTGTATAATGGTCAGATAACAGCCCAAATGTTCAATAATGATAAGGCTGACAGACGCATGTTTCCTGCCTCCGAGGTGGTAATGATGGAGACGCCTATATAAAGGCTGCAGGGGGGCTACTGCTGACATATCATTTAGTAAGACTCTCATATAGCCAAAGGGAGACAGCCATTAAGGGGAAAGGCTGTCAAAGTTTTACCAGACATATACTGAAAGTGTTGGCAGTCTTGGCTGGAGGCGATATCACACCTCCATCTGCCAGCTATCTGCTGGTCAAATACACTCCTCGCCACATTTGTAAACAGTCTAGCAAAAGTGAAAGACATAAAGTAACAATTGAATTCCTATTAGGCTGCACAGCAGAATACACTCTTGATGACGTATTTAATGTGCAGCTCCAAACATGCAAGGGCTTGAGCTAGTCTATGCTTGCCCCTGTTCTATACCCAAAGCAGTCCCTAATGGGAATACAACTATGCATGGAACATTTGCCGAATACAAATGCAGCTTCTCTATCCTCAATATCCCCCTTCCACGCACCCCAATCCCTAGGCTACGGTTTACATCTCCAATCAATCCATCCAAGTCTGACCTTCTTATCAAGTCTCCTTATAGGTGATGTTTATGTGATATTGGATAAGGTATTGAAGGACTGCTTATAGATTTTGCCTGTATCTGACACAATAAATCATGTACATGTAGTGCTGTGCATCTTGCATGTTGCTACAATAGTATACTTCTTTATGCACAGCCATGTGCAATCGCATTAAAGAAATCTATAAAAAACAGCAAATTCAAATTTATGCTGCCGCATCTATAAAGGAGATATTCTTAAATACATATATCTATTCTCCTTAATGCGACACATTATATTTGTTACAAAATGGACATTATGGGTTATATTTTTATGTGAAGTGGCCTTTTCCAGATAATTTAATTGCAAACTAAAGCAAACTATTTTTGGGTAGTCAAGCTCAATTCTGACCAATCTTGCAAAATATACGTTATCAAAGGATTACTTACAAACTAAAGTAAGCTATCCCAATTCTCAGGAAATAACAAACAGCAAAAAAACACATCAATTTATGTGGAGTATGTGTGGAAATGAGACCCAGGCATGGAGGCCAAGAGTGGGGGAGGTTGGAAGAAGTTGGAGGGATCTCAAGTAATCAATGAGTCTCATGTAATCAAACCACTCTACAGCCAGCCGAGAGCACCGTTCAAGGTCTTCATTTCTTAAACCCGCTGTTTGTTCAAATTCAAAGGTTGTTTTCCTGAGGAATTTGGATTTGTCTCAAATAAGATTACTATAAGAATTTACATGGGCTTAATGAGTCCTTCATCGACAGACACTAAAATGAACAAAATAACCGGACAGAATGCTTTCAAAAGACTAATGGGGTTAAAGATGTCTGAAATGTATCAATCGAGACGCAAGTAAAACATAAAAACAAATTTTACTTGCCCTTGACATCAACATTTTGTTTATTGGGGCAAACCCAATCGACCTTGAAGTAAATTTTAATGTATTCAATATTAAGGGCTCAAATTTCAATCTTCTTGGGTTTAATCGTGGATGTAGACCAACATGTTATTATAATTCTCTTTTCGATCTATTCCATTCATCCTCATTCTCATTCTTTGGCATCATCACCCAATGTTTGATCAATTTGTCGAATAGAATCGAGAGCAATGTTATTCTACCCATTGAAAATCCATGTTAACACGCATAGCTGATTTAGATCTTTATTCATCCTCTGATAAGGTGCCAGCACACAAGGGAACAGGCCACAGAGGATGCTGAATAGATTAGGTTTTTATCATACCCCCACATTTATAAAAGACAGAGATCCTATGGGATCAAGGCTAGTTACCAAGGCTAATGAGTGCCCATGGTGGCCGATTTGTAAAAGGCTAGATGACAGCTCAAATTCCCCTAGGTTGTTTAATAAAGACATAGGCTGACAGACATATGTTTCCTGCCTCTGATGCTCAGGTGGTAATGAAGGGGGTGCCTATATGATATATCGGCGGTGGGGGAAGGGGGACTATTGCTGATGTAGCATTTATTGAGGGGTCCCAGAGCCAAGAGGACATGGCTATGAAGGGCGAAGGCAAAGTTTCAATACTGGTGTTTCTGGACTGCATTAGCAGCCTCAGCTAACAGGCATTTCAGTACTTCATCATCCATAGTAGTTTTAGTCCGCAGCAAAATATGGACAACCTTTGAGGGCCGCAACATGCCTTTACATGTCATGCCATTGGTCTGCATAATGTATAATATACACTTATAGCCAGAGCTGCATTGATACATCTCACACCAATTCACAAGTATACCCACCAAAAACAGAAATCAGGGAATGCTTTACTATTCATCCTATACACGCTTGTTCAGGCCGGTATCTGCAGTATAGGGCTGGTGCCCCAGAAAGTTAATACAAACCTAATACGTTCACCAGTGCACTGCCTCCCTTTACCATTAGTTTACATTACCCTGTTTAAGGTGCGGCCCTCTAGGGCTACCCTATCACTGGACCAGCGAGGACATCTCTCGGTGTGTTAAAAAGAAGGTAATGTGTTTGTATTAAGGTGGCATCCTGATTTAACACAGAGACAAGTTCGACACCCTCCTGGGATGAGAAGGGGCGAGACTAGGTTATCTAGGGGTCGAGAGGCAGTTGGAAGGCATGTACATGTCTACACTACCGTATCAATGAAGGATTCAGGATTTGACCATGCGCTATCTATTCAATTTAGTCTGTATAGAAATAGTGGTAGTCCTCATATAAACTGCGTGTTGTCCAGAGCTTGTTATCATGTGACAAAGATCATGGTAATGTATATGGGACATTATAGAACGACACTGCTTTTTGTGCATCTATATCAAAATAAGAAAAGACAGGTGAATATCCAAGAGGACAATCAGGGTTGAACACTTCCCAGTACCCACTGTAAGTAGCATTTTGTTACATGTCTCTAAGCTGTAATCAGAGGAGTATACCCATGAGGATTCCGTTCATTGTCATGTACAATTTCCTACCCTCTCTCAGAGACATTCACCAGATGGATTTGGTGGCAAAATGTTCCCGTGATTTAGATGGATGTTCACACTAACAGAGTTGATGACACATAACAGAAGTCTCAGTAACTTGTTGAAATACTTACTAACATTTCATGTCATACGATTTCTTTAACAAATATCCAACAAACCATATCATAGAGATAAATATGTTTGAAGGTGTAGATAGCAAGTTCTGAGCATGCAATGACTTACGCTAGTCTATGTCTGGCGCTGTCCTATATCCAAAGCAGCGCCCAATGGGAATACAAATACACACTCTCAACATTTGCCAGAAGGAACTTCTGCTTCTCATTCCTCACCACTCCATGACATGCACCCAACCCCTAGCTACTGTTAACCCAACCCCTACTGACACTCTCATCAGGTCTGCTTATGTGTGCTATCTCTGTGACACTAATACATAATGGGCGTCGCCATATATGGGGGGTGGACGCCTAAATTCCACACTGCTCTACATGACCATTTCCTAAAATCGCCATGGACATGTGCCAGGAGGTTTTAACAGATAGTGACGGGCGACATGACCATTTCTCATCATCTTCATGGGACATAGCTCTATAATGCAATTTGGCAATTTCTCAAATTCGACACTGGCCATCCCCCCTTCCATCCATACCAGACGATGTGCCTACACATCTAAACTCTTACTGAGTAAACACAAATGAATTAAATGCGTGAACATCAGTAAAGGCTCACATAAAATAATCACCTTAAATATACATAAATAATTATGCCAGCCGCAAACTTAGCTGGGTTTAACATGGTTTTCATTCAGATAGATTCGGCCTCTACTGTATGCATGTCTTGCAAACAACGTTTTACTGCTCTTTTCTTTATTCAGAGGCGCATTATTATGATTCCATAACTGTCTAACTGTGGATTTTTGGAAAGGCATGCATCATTTGGGTATATATGGCGCCAGTCTGTGCATCACATGTTATCGTCAGGCATAACGGGTCCAAATGGTTACAAAACACTTAAACAACATTAATAAACGGTTGGCAATGTTGATATGTCCTTTGGTGTGTGTGGGGAAACTGTTATGTTAGTATGTATACTTGCAAACGAGTGACCACAAGAGGTTCATTATTCTTCGCATAATAGGGACCCTCACAGTATATAACCGAAGCTCTATATTACAGAGACCTTATTAGTCTTATGTATATAATTATACAATATTCTGAGGAGAGGCTCTCCAAAAGTTGGCTTATCACCACAAAACAGGCCCTTGGGAATTGGAAATCCATTCATGTTATGTAAGATAAACCCTGACCTAACACGCAGTGGTTGGGCTGCCAACAGTCCACTCAAATGCTGAGAGGCTATCCTCATGTAACAATCAATAACTAATTTGGCATTTCCTCACACTGATAGCTCAGGGGAGAGGAGCTGAAACACGTAATGACTATAGATAGCTGAATTAGTTATATTTCATGACAATTGATATTTGATTAGTGAAATATTCCGACATCCAATTTATATATAGATAATCTATACATATTGTAATCATACTCCATCTATCTAATGCCACTGGTATACAGCAGGCTATCATAGTTTAACACGGTTATCTGGTATCTCATGTATCTCTTTTTCGAAAATTTTCGAGAGTTTTTCGAGAATAAAATCATTGTCATTGTCATTGCTAGTGCAATGTACATCACGTACCTCCATCTTAACAACATGTTTATCAAGCCCCAACTGAACCAGTACGGGGAGGGTTTGGTTCACAGAGGTTAAGATCAAGACACCATTCAATGGCTTCATCTCTGAATTCCTCTATTAAGAATAGTATTAAATAACGCAATTATAACAACATGGGGGCCTAGTAAAAAGCAAAATCCTATTTTATCTTGGAATGAGTTTCTGGAAACTCAAAGGTTGTTTTGCTGAGGAATATGGATTTTCCATCAAATTAGATTACTTTAAGACTGTTTTACATGGACATAATGAGTGTTTCATCGAACAGACAAAGGCAGACTTTCAGAACTGAACATACTTCCGGGCTGGAGAGCTTTAATTAAACGCCTAATGGGCCTCATTGAACTGTAAGCTTGGGTGAAGAAAGTTGTATTCTGCATTTCCTGCCATGCCATTTTTTCCCCCTATTTCATCTCAGTATTGGGTTCTGTCTTGCTTATATATAAAACAGCAGACTTAGCGTGCCTGCTTAGAAATGCATGTAAATCAGTTTTTTTTTTATATATTTGACTGGTTCAGTTATTACTTCTCTCTGAGTCACAGTACAAGAGTATAATTCTATATACAACAACTCGATCCAACAAATCAGTATCATATATCCAGAGTGAATTAATTCCATATCCATTAATTTTCAATTAAACAATCTATTTTTATTGAAGCCAAAGCAGGACAAGTCATGTACAAAATAGACCTACACCACAAAAAAATGGGCAACTTTTGAGGAATTTCCCAGCCTGACCCCCTTGGATATTTGCACAACATTTCTCCGACATACACAATGATATATTATGTGCTGAACATTTGCCAAGCAATGTGTTGTACGTGTTGCATGATTCTTAGTTTGAGACAATAACATTGCATGACTCGGGTGCTTTCTGTATTATGTGGCTCATGGTGAGTTCAGTGGGTGCCTGTGATGAAATGCCTCCAGGGAAGCTGATACCTGATACCCTGATCAGGCCCTTCACCCTAATGGCTGTAACCGAGGGGTGGTTCATCCCTTTCCCTAGCCTGTTTATCTCACGTGCATAAGGAAGTGGTGGGAGAGGCAGGTGGGAGAGGTAAACTTGGGAAATATCAAAAGGAACCAATGATTAAAGTGCAGCACACAGAAAATCTAAAGGCCCCAGCCCTTAGTCTGAAGTGGCTATCCCGGGTTAGTCATTTAGGCACATTGATCAGCCATGACCAAGTGCTCTTCAAAAATGACTGCTCAGGAGGCATAGCAACATATGACTAATGCCTTACTCAAAAGGACTTAGCCTAAATCTCATTGAAATAGAAAAGACTATGGTGAGTTGGTCAGTACTGACCAACCTTAAGATATTAACTGACATTGGTTGGTCGTGTAGGGTGCCAAAAAATGATGAACTTGGTTAGGCTAAAGTGAGAGATTGGTCATAAAGGGAGCCAAATAATATCAGTGCAGACAGATTTATATGTCTTCTCACTTTTTCTATCATACTATTCCATAAAGTCCTGCTCATTCATTTCCCCTTTTTTGATTGCAATGTGTGTTGTTCAACGGTTCTCACCTCCAGAATCTCCCTGCTTCGATCTTTAGCTTACATTAATGCACTCTCATTCCCTCATCCGTTTTCTGATAATAATTTCATAGTCCACCCTTGTCCCCTTCCACAATTCTAATATCCCCATATTTAACACTCACAAATTCGAAATTGTAAAATATCAATAGCCCTAGATGTTCATCTCTTCTGTATGCCTGCCCAACACTAATTGGTGGGTTTTAAACCGAAACATCATCTAACATTACCCCTCCCTTTAACTGCCCTACCCCATCACATCCCTTTTACAAAAGCAAAGATGATGCACTACACCCCAGTACTCTGATTAAACATGACCAACATTTCCGCCGATCAATTCTTGTCTTTTGATCCAGCAGCTGCTCCTCCTATTGTTAGTGGCTACTTTGATGACCGGGGTCTGCCATACTACCCCTCTATGTGTGATGTCCTCACCAGGAACATACCCAATATCGACCACCTCTCTACAGAGCAGGGTCCTCTCCAGGCAACCCTAGATGAAAAGCTACGTTAGAGGTGGACCCTGGATGGGATGAAAGACTCTAATTAGATTAATGACCAGAAAACACACCTGTTGAAAACATACCTGTTTAACTTAACCTAACCACCCTCAGGATTAGAATATTGCTACAATAGAAATTTGTATAACTTGGTTAGACCACAAACCATCAAACATACTTAAACCTGGAATTGTAGGCACATGCCATGCCCCATCTATATTCACAATTATAGAGTCTCATTGACAATATCAAGTCAAACATATTACGGGTATCTATAATGATATTGATTGTCTCATTCGTCCATATAGATCTATGTTGATACTCAGTGATAATGTAAGGCTTGCGTCTGGTGTGACAACTTTTATATTCAACCCTGGATATTGGTTATATTAAGAGTTGCTGGTGATTGCCACAGACAGCTCCCTATGTGGCATACGAGTTCAGTTATTCATCAAATGACATAAAGAGAAACAGCACACACAGAACACCCCAAAGGTGACCTATACAGAGCAGGAGGCCTAGAGTCTAACCCTTTAAGGGCTGTATACTACACCATGCCCTTTGTCGTCATGATGCATGAATCTTTTTATGGTGCATAACTCAACAGAGCTGCATTTAAGCATCATGCTGACCATAAGTGGTTGATACACTCCTAAAGGGTCAGCATGATGCATGAATACAGTACTGGGAGTCACTCTCCAAGGCTGAATTCAGAGATACATGGCTGAAAGGGTTAGATGGCTTCATTTCTTATTCCAGGACCTACATGGTTTACCCCCTCCGTCACACCCACCCCACATACAGTGACACATGGATGTTATGCTGACTGTGAAGCCTACATGTAGGGGTTAGGGATGATATAGGGGAGCAGCTCATGGTTAGGGCACCACTGTCACCTTCAGCTCATGGTAGTCAGGGCAAGCAGGCTTTACCCCCTCGCCTGCCCCACTCACTGCTTCCCACCCCTGTAGACAAGGATCCCTCAGCTCGTAAATTAGTATCAAAGTGTGGTTAGGCCTGGTTAGTTGTGGCAGCAGGAGATCTGTGAAATGGGGCTCGGCTTACCCCGACCCCCATGAGGGTAGAGGTGAATGGGGAATGAAATAGTGGGTTGGGTTAGCGTGCTACCTTGGTTAAAAAACAAATGTTTGTATCTCTTCAGTGGCAATACCTATAACCTTCAAGTCCTTTGAAGTGATATTTCGAATTCCATAAAGGGAAACAAAGTGAATTATAGTATATAAATTCAAAAAATTGCTATAATCAGCTTTAGTATCAGACCTTAAAATGTCAGGGCTGCATGCACTGTAAAGCCTCAGAGTTGCATTGATGCATAATGATAAGAAATGTGCATGAAAACATGCTGCAGGCCTTTAAATGTTAACAACAAATTTGGTTGAAGGCTTCCTCATCAGATCATTCAAAAACACATTAGAAATATAGGTCATCCAATCATGCAGATTAGAATTCACTTACTTATAACAACATACTCTTCAGAAAATATCGGTGCATTTGTTTGGCTCATCATTCGCCTAATTGGCAGCAATTACTCGTGTCAGCAATTAAAGACACACAAGGACAAATACACCAATAAATATTATGCATGGTGATCCAGGGGAAGATTAGTTGTGCTAATTAATTCTTTCCCCCATAGATTCATTGTCTCTTTCATGTCAAAAATGTCAAGTGCCATCACTTGTAGCATTATGTCTCAACCCCCTAGGCACATTAAGTTAGAACCCCAGGATATACAAGTCAGTTGGTAAAGTGGATCATGATAAAATAATGAACCTTTTATGAAAGGTGCGTTAAAACAATTACTAGGCTCACATATACATTACCACTTTCCCTTCTCTGTACTTCTTTGAAACAGTGATTTCATTACATTTGTATGCAAATGCATATTACTCATGAAGTCGCATTTAGGCGGCATTAAGTGCAATAGATGCAATCTAAATGTCACAGAAATGTCACTAAAGGCCATAGCAATTACTGTATTTACCTTGCTTAAATTGCCAATATTCACGCAGTTCTTGTAACATTGTGAACTCAACCTTTTGCCCTTCTTAAACAATTCTTAAACAAATTATCCTAGTGTATCATTTTAAGCCATTGAAACACCTTTGTTAGTTTGGACCCTTTGCACATATATGTGACCTTATATCAATGTTCTTTTAACATTACTTTATGGTACCTGCTTCCTCCATGGGCAAGAGGTAAACCATGGGATTATAATGGTGAGGGAGCCCTGACAGAGTGTGGGTGTGAGGTGCTGTGGGAGCCTTGTGTCAGGGTTAGGAGTGGTATGGAGACTGAAAAATGGGGGAACCACATGGATTTAGTGGAGGTTATAATAGCCAATAGATCTTCGGTGACTAAAGTGTAATGTTGTTCCATAATGTCTGGCTGAACATGGAGTGTAAATGTGATCTTTCATGATGGAGAGGCCCTGGGGACCAGAGTCTCTTCATCATATTTTCTACATCAATGCAGCAGATTTTGGAAATGATAGAAGGAAATGTGATTCTGAAGGCATTTAGTGGATGGATGGTATGACAAGCAACTACATGAAATACTTATGATGATTTATATTCCATGAGTATGCTGCTGAATGCCACTAATTTTTCTTGTCATATTTTGTCAATAAGATGAATTTAATCTGCAGGAATTTAAACTTCATGCTTTCATCGTCTTAGTAATGATTGATTGGCTGTCATAAATGTTTTTGGTAAAAAGTTTTAAAGTATAATCTCAGTGTAAGTAATAGTTAGTCTGTCTCTTATATTTCCTGAGGATTAGCCATTATTGCGAGTACGCATTGAGACCTACACATGATCTACACAACGGCTATTGCTTGTGGTTGAGACGTAGAATGGTTAGTGCAGGCAGTAAGTAATATTGTAAGGAGAATGCTTTTTTCCACAGGCTCCCTTCTTTGCCTCTGATATTGTAATTAATACTCTATATCACCAGGTCCTGACCTCTGCCATCCCTGCTGAGTGTTGGATGAGAAAGAGGACGCTGCCTGCGTCTTGGACATTGGAAAATGTGATGGATGTTTTTTTGTCTGTGTAACAACTCTCTTCTACAGCGAGGGGGCAGGACATGCCTCTTAAGTGTATGATATGTATACATGGCATCATCTGTTCAGGAAGGAATCCTCATATTGGTTATTGCGATGTGAGGGGCATATATATAATCAATCATGCACGTAGTTCCTGTCTGGTGATGGTTCATACTGTTATGCCACCACATAATTGATATGTATATAGACCACATGGTGATGGGTGAGTGGGGATCTGTGCAGACATGAGGAATGGTGGCAAATAAGACATTCTACATATTATGGAGATGATGATTAGTGGTGGGGAGGGGTTCATAGTATATGTGGCCCCCTCTTGAGGGGGTTGGATCAAAAACGTTTCAACCCTTTTATGCAGAAAAGCCACTGCCGTAACTATAACTAAACATTTTGATGAGCGGAAAATACTTTTTGTCTGTATCAGTTCTAGTGGACCAAATGCAATCTAAACCATTTATACATTGTAATCGTTTTGCATGTGCTCTTTAAACCTCTAGTGAGAACAGCATGGAGGGAGGGGAGATGTGATGTGCTGATGACACTTATGCTTACAGAGCTGCTGTGTTGAATACAATGCACATTCAAAGCTTCAATCTTCTTTACTGACATCTGAATGGTCAACTTGACGTATGCCTTATTTGCCAATACACCCACAATATGTCATCATGTGCATTGCATTAATAGGGTGTATCAGAGAATAATGGATAAATCACAGCTAAGACGATTTAGTTAACACATTGAAATCATGCTCTGAAGATAATATGCATTAAAAGAGATGCTGAAAAGCTAGAGGACCCAGGTAATTTCCCAATGGACTCTGGACCAGCTGCATCTGACAATTGTGACACACTGACCTATGGATGGTATCCTCACCGTTAATATTTTCAGAGTGGGTTGATGACCTATATGCTGATATTTTGACTGCATTGGAGTTGCCATGGACAGGGCTGGTGAAGGCCGGAGACACAAGGCAGGTGTGTGAGGCAGTGTTGTATGGGAAAACTGACCTATTATTACGAGTACCAGGGCAATTATCACTGTGGTAATTTCAAGGCCACACAGCCTTGCACATTATTTCCTAATATCTATATTTTTGCCATGCAGATCTACATTATTAACATTCTTACATCAGCCGTATATGGAGCAATCTTATATTATGTGTTGTTACGGAGATTGAAGTTGTGTATGTATTATCAAATATAGTGGGATGTCATTACTTTTATTATCTGAGAGAGTATACAGGTTTGATGAGGTATTCATATGGGTAATCAATGTTGAGTTTCCATCATTCAATCATTCAGCATTATGGTTCTAATGAGGTAAATTGAGGCCTAAGTATTCAACAATAGTCCACCTTGTCAATTATTGTGGTAACATCTATTTGATATCTATGTTCTCTGACCAACTACGGTGATTACACCTACACTTCATACTGCTGCTTTGATTACTGCTTCTATTACAACTCAGACAGCTCCTACTAAAACCACCTCTTTGATTATTCATTATAAGTTCCAGCGCTACTTCCATTACCGTTGCAACTACTGCAGGTAATAGCCATCACTTCTCTATAAACTGGTACTAATGATATAAGGCACAGAGCGATAACACGGAATGAAAAAGGGGAATGGTTCTTTCGAGGCAAGAGGAAGATTACAATGAAAGAATCCAAGAGAGGACTGATATGACAATAGATAATTTCAAAAGATAGGAGATTGACAATAAATATATTGTTCAAATTCATCTTCTGATCTATTTATAATACACGATGCTATTAAATAGTATATTTGTGACACATATTTCTGGTCTAGCTGCGTGCTAGTCCAAGTACATTTCCTGTTTTAGGCTGGATTAAATACATTTAAGTTAGGATAATCAATGCCAAAGCTACATTCATATGGAAGGAATATCTATGTTGTGTCAACTACTGCTAGATTCTGCCCCTGTTCATCATTGATAGGTACGGCAAGTCTTATTATATTGAGCTAATTCATATACTTTACTTATATGGGTCTTCATATTTTCAAAGATATTTTGAACCATGATCTTTTGGGAAATTCTGACAATGCTTTGATGGGCAATCACTTTTGTCTTTTGTAAACCTCTGAGATAGAGTCCAGGTTGCATTTCCCACAGTACTCTTTTTACTTTCCTTGTACTTTCATTGACAGACTCTGTTACATTGCAGCTACATTTGGGCCTTGAGTTCCTCTGGTGAGGTGAGCACGCTGGAGCTCACTGTGAAGGATACAATGGTGCTAATTAGCACCCACAATCAGGACTAGGGTAGGTTCACCACTTTCAACCGGTCTGGTCAACTACCAAAGAGTATGAACAGTGGAGAGATTGTCATTCTCTGTTTGTCAAAACGGGTCAAACAGGGGTACTTCTGACTGATTTTGCAGTATGAAAAAGAGTGATGTGGATGCAATGTGCAGTATATATTTGGAAAGCACTTCAATTCTTAAATCAGTGGGAGTTTATTGTCACCAGATGCATACTGAACTTGTAATTTCATGTCAAAAGGGGTTGACTCAAGGTATGAGTTTGACCTAGGGTGAACCTACCCTACAGGATTAAACTGTATAAAGGCAGCCTGAGAGAGCACACAGATTAGTTGTTAAAAGGTCTGACACAATCAGACATTGTCAATATCCCTGGGCATCTCGAACGATCACACACCTACCCGTAGCACCCAGCTTCTGTAACCCCAGCCCAGTCCTCAACTCCTTGTCCCCTGACATGGTTTAGGATTAGATGGAGATGTCCCTTACTCTATCCTCAGACTAATCAGCATGTATTCACATGACTGCCCACTTAAGTTGTGATAATCTGTTCTTTCTATTTGACTTTTGATTACAAGGCCTGTCCTGAGCCAATATGTCCTAACCAATGTTCACCCCGTGTATTGATTTTGACTTATATCCAGAGTGTACTGGTCAGTTCCATGCCCTTATCCATTATTTATCAATTAATCCATCAATTATAATGAAGAGCAAGAAGAAGTCATTCACATACAACTGCGAAATATAGACAACTTTTGAGAAATTTCAGAGCTTGACCCACTTAGATTGGCATGAAACCTCTTCAAAATGCAGAATGATGAATCTGATGAACATTTATCAAGCAATAGCAGGCAATGTACATATTGCATGATTCTTTGAGACAATAACATTGCATGACTCGGGTGCTTTCTGTATTATGTGGCTCATAGTGAGCTTCATGGGCGCCTGTGATGAAATGCCTCAAGGGAAGCTGATACCTGATACCCTGATCAGGTCCTTCACCCTAATGGCTTTGAGTCAAAGGTGGATCATTCCCATCACATCAGACAGGTATATATTCTGATATTTTTCTCCAATATCTTTCTCATCTCAATGTGTGTTGTCCAAACGCCATATATCTGCCTTTCTATCTCTTCAATACCTTAACTTTTTTGTTTATAATGACGGATCATGGCTTATTTACCATTCAACCCAACTCTCAGATGAGAATAAGTTTTACAGGTGGGTACACCGTAAATATTAGTATAGATGCGCAGTAGGATGTACAGTGACTTTACGGTAAAATTGCACTACAATGTAAACTATTGCTACTGTATAAACCTGAATGACTCTGTAGGACCATAAAACGTCAAATGCACCTAGAACTGGCAATTTAGGCCTATAATTGTAGGCATGTTATATCCCTTCCACCATCCCTTCCACCAAGACCTACATTGCTAACCCCGACCACATATATCCAAACAGACCCCCCAGTTACAGTGGGATGTTATGCTGAATCTTACAGGCAGGGGTTAGGGATGATGTAGGAGAGCAGCTCATGGAAAGGGCATCGGTGTCACCTTCAGCTCATGGTAGTCAGGGCAAGCAGGCTTTACCCCCTGGCCTGCCCCACTCACTGCTTCCCACTCCTGTAGACAAGGATCCCTCAGCTCGTAAATTAGTATCAAAGTGTGGTTAGGCCTGTTTAGGTGCAGCAGCAAGGAGATCCATGCTGGTGAATGGGGGTGTGGCTTACCCTTACTCCTATGGAGGTAGTGGTAAATGGGGAATAAAATAATGGGGTATATTAGTGTGATACCTTAATTAGAAATTGAGCTAGGCATAATTTTCATCTGTTTAGCGGTAATTTCTTAGAGTCTTTTCAGGTGAGTTCATTAATTCTATAAAACTCCATCTTTAACAGTGTACACATGTGTTCGAATTTGCATTAATCAGTTCTACAGTTAACACCGTAAACACCCTTTAGTACCAGAGTTGTGTGCCCTGTATAATGCTACTGCTGCATTGATACATCACAACAAAAACCAAATATGAAGACATGCTGCAGCCCCTTAAAGGTTAACAAAGTGTTTGATAGACAGTTTCCCTAAAAAAACACTTCACAAACACACAAAAAATATAGGTCATGCCATCATGTAGATTAGAATTAGTTTCCTTATTTGTCAAACTTAGTAGGGTCTATGGACTCCTCAGAGAAGAACGGCATGTTGGTTAGGCTCATTATGTGTCACAGCATTAAATACCAATGTCAGCAATTAAATAGACACGAGCGCAACTACACCCACGTTGTAATATTATCCAGAGGGAAATTAGTTGTGCTAATTTAAATCCTGTCCCTCTAGCATTAATCGTATCTTAAGTTAATGATATTGTTGATCATATCCGGTGATGAATGATGCCTCATACATTGCTTGTGACATAATCCTTCAAATGTTGAGGTACATTTAAGACCCTCAAGTTCTAATTAAAAGTGTTAAAGTTGGTCGGATAAAAATCAAAAACCTTTCGTGGAAGGTCCACTAAAACAAACTGGATGTAATATATGACATAAGAAGACCCGTTTTTTCTCTATAAACTTTGAGGAAGTGATTTTCACTGCGTAAACATTGGTGTTTAAGTTTTAAAAAAGTGCTGCTTGAAGTCATATTTGAGCCCGTATAGATGCCATGTAAAGTAAAGAAAAAAGTCACTGAAGGCACCAGCTTTTACTAGACTTGAAGCCAAGCCATTACAGGATCTGCAAAACATTCTTGTTGTGTTTGAAACAATATTGACTCGACGTTTTGGCTCATTTTCAATAACAATAATGCTGCCCTATCTAAGTAATAGAAAGAGTACAAAGATCCTTTTTCTTAGTCAGTTTGGATATTTCTTTAAGTGTCAGGTATCTCTAAATGGTATATAAATATATGTGATCTGATGTGTATGCTCTTTTCACATTAATTTATGGTAGCTGCATGGTCCATGGTTATGAGATGAACCATTGGATTACGATGGTGAGAGGGCATCCTGACAGAGTGTGGGTATGCGGTGTGGTGGCGGTCTAATGTCAAGGTTGGGAGAGGCATGGAGACTGAAGGATGAGGAAGCTGGTTGGATTTAGTGGAGGTTTGAATAGCCCATAGATCATCTGTACCTGTTTGAGGTATAATGTTATTCTGCAATGTCTGACTTAACATGGAGGGTAAATGTGATCTTTTATGATGGAGAGGCCCTGAGAAGCAGAGTCTCATCATCATAACTTCTATATCAATGCAGGCGATTTCGATAGGAAAGATGGAAATGGCCTATTTAGGGCATTTATTGGATGGATGGTTCAAATGAATGAATCAAAGAACACTTTATGACTTGAGTTCCATGAGTAAAATGAAGCAATCTCACATCTATCCCAGCTCTACTACTTTATTTTCCTCATTTTCCTCATCTTGCTTTGTCATCTCGAGTCAAATCAAATAAATTCAGATTTACAATCCATTCACAAAATGATAAGGTTGGATATTGGGGTTTGGGGCTTTTTCACGACAGTATGGTATTTCTTTTAAGGTTGAGAGGCTAGAAGGTTTGTGTGGGCAGTAAGTAATATTACAAAGAGAAGTCCTATTTTCCCACAGGCCCCCTCCTTTGCCTCTGATATTGTAATTAATACTCTACATCACCAGGTCCTGACCTCTGCCATCCCTGCCGAGGGTTGGATGAGCAAAAGGACGCTGCCTGCGTCTTGGACATGGGGGAATGTGATGGATGTTTTTGATTGTGTAGCAACTCTCTTCTAGAGTGAGGGGAAGGAACACTCCTCTTAAGGGTATGATCTATATATATACACGGCCTTCCCCATGGAGGAAGGGATCCTCCTGCTGGTGTTTGCCTTGTGAGTGGCATATCTGCTCAATCATGCAAGTAGATGCATCTCGTGATGGTTCATACTGTCATGCCACCATGTAATTCAAATGAATATATAGTGCACATGCTGATTGGGGGGATAGGGGGGTAGCAGAACCAATTTAATCCTTGCGCATATCTAGTGAAAAGGAGAATGGGAGGTGTTGGGTGGAGAGGTGCTGAATGCACACTAACAATGCTGCCGCGCAGAGAACATTGCAGAGTTAAGTGTACAACTATGTCACTGTGACTGAGTGTTTAAGTCGATAAGCCTATTTTGATGCCTGTTTGCTCAGCATGTATCTCTGTGTAGTGTTTAACGTGGGTGTATAACCCAATAAGGCTTTAGCATCAGCTAAATCAATTTAATAAGATAGCATGGCACACCATAGGTGGGTGAGGGACAGCTGCCTAGGTCGACTGACCCTCATTACCACTTGTCACTGGACAATTAACACCATAGAGACCGGTCGTTGGCAGAATTAAGGCCAAGTGATCATGGACATTTTGACATGATATCTATCTGTTTGTGCAGCAGATCCACATTGTCCACATTATCCTACTGCCTCATATGAGATGAGATATTCAATCATATTGCTATGTGGCTTTATGCAGTGTGTGCAAGTGTGTACGTGTACAGTTGTGATGAGGGATCAATGGGTAATTGATGTTGAGTTGGCATCATTTAATAATTATAACCCTGATCAGGTTAGGTGAGGCATAACTACACACATGAGGCCATCTTACCAATGATTATTGACTTGAAATCTAATTGATATATTGCTATGATGATTACTACTATAGAAACCTAGAATTTTAGGATGAAAACTCATAAGACATAATGCTGCTTCGATTACTGCTACTGCTACCACCATCAATTACGACCACCATAACATGTCAGTTATAAGCTGAATTCTATTTGGTGTTTTACTTACTATAATGCTAAGTTCCATTTGGTTTATATATATAGGCGAGGTATTAATATTTAAACGGATAAAGAGAAGCATATTTTCAAGCATTTTCTACACATGTTGCTGCTACACCTATGACTACTACTGCTGCTAATACTCCCACTACTATCCTCACATACACCCACTGCCACGGTAGCTATAACCCATCCAGGGTGAAGTGACATATTAAGCAAGCTATGATACTTTTGGTTTGGTCAAATCATTGGCAGTTAACAAAAGTAGGTGTGCTGTCTCTGGTATGATTATTGAAGCACTCTTTGGGATTACGAGCTACTGAGCTGTCCCCCTATGTATACCACATCATCTAGGTCACACCCTGACACCTCCTTAAAGGCTGCAGTAACCTCACTAGGGGGAGGTGGTCAGGTGAGGATGAGATTACTGAAATTGCCACTGCCTGTCAATTGAACCATCATGGCTGTCATGGGCAATTTGGATGGGGCTCAAATGGGCCATTTCTTACAGCACAGAGAGAAAAGAGGAAGATTTAGTGGCGAAAAATGGCTGGATATGGTTAAGAGAGGAAAATGTAGATGATTGACCATTATATCATTCGAATCTATCTCATATACAATGCTATTAAACACTGTATTTTGAAAAAAAAATTCCTGTCTTGGTTGTCTGCTTTGGGTTTGAACATCTCTAGCCTTAAGGCTGGATTGAATACATTGCCACTGAGGTAATCAATGACAAAGCTACATTTACATGGCATGTAGAGGAGGTTGTGACAAGACAGCAACAAAAAGCCTCTGAAGTAAACCTGTATCAGCTTTATTGCCTGCTTTGCACAGCTGGCGTTATGGATACATGCAAAGATATACAGCAGGGAGTATTGAATATAAAATATAGACATTGGCAGACCGTCCCTGTGGGCATAGTGGCTGGTATT
This sequence comes from Harmothoe impar, assembly GCA_947462335.1. NCBI lineage: Eukaryota > Metazoa > Annelida > Polychaeta > Phyllodocida > Polynoidae > Harmothoe > Harmothoe impar. Next base: position 22,582,618 of record OX381707.1, read on the forward strand.
GAAAGCAGGTGTTGATATTCAAGGAATATCTATGTTGTGTCAACTGCTGCTAGATTCTGCCACTCCAAATCTCTGATAGGAAGCTCCATTCCTTGATATTTTCACAAGTATCTTGAGCCTATTTATATGCTTTACTCCTTTGAAACTTTTAGATGGTTTTCATAGCCAAGTACTCTTGTCTTTTGTAAACCTTTGAAATAATGTTTTGGTTGCATTGCACATTGTATTGTTTTGTCATGTCAGGTCTGTGTAGCTGTGATGGGGCCTTAAATTCCTCTGGTGAGTGAGAACTCTTTGTGATGGATACAACGGTGCTAATTAATACCCGCAATCAGGACTCCAGGATTAAACCGTATAAAGACAACCTGAGAGAGCACACAGATTAGTTCCTGACAGGGCCAACACAATCAGACAATGTCAATATCCCCAGACACCTCATGCTAGCACCTACCAACACTGATATTCCTAGGCTCCCTATACGACCAATCTCTCAGTCACTTGTACCTAACCTAGTTAGTCATTTCTTGGCTCCCTATACGACCAACCTAGGCAAGTTATTATTGTCAGGTTGGTCAGTACTGACCAACCCACCTTAGTTGTTTTATTTCCAGGGGGAGTCACTGAGTGGTCATCACAGTATCTTACAGGTGGCACCAACTAGTGGTATACAAATACAACACACCAATGATGAACCTAGGTTAGCCACTACTGACCGACCACTTAGTCATTTTTGAATATAACTTTGCCATTGTGACTAACACACATATGACAAACCTAGGATTGTCTGTACTGACTAACCCTTTCAACTTATGGATTTTCAGTGCACCCTCAGTACCCAGCTACCCCTGCAAACCTCTTTGTCCCCCGACATGGCATGACAAAAGTCACATCTCTCTTAGATTAGGCTCTAACATGTCTCAGACTCTATACCGAAATGAATAATGATCTATTAAGATGACTGCCCACAATTATAATAATTGTAATAACCCTTTTTATCTAATGATACATTGAACTGCCTGTCGTTAACCAGTATGCAGAATATGGGCACCAATACTCTGGCTTACTTTTATAATCTGGCATGGTCATTTTGAATTTCACAGCCTTGTTTTATTGGTATAATTCTCTACATAAAGGTGTATGCTTCCTTTTAATCATTTTCGATGGATGCTGTCATCAGCTATGTCCTAAATCGTAATATCTGTTGCATGTGAGTTGACCTATATGTATTCCAAGATGCTTACCCTGTACTCTAAACTGATCCAATTGCAAACATTATGATAGCAACACAGTGGGCCGAAACCTGTTATTTAGAGGTGTAACACATAAGCCATTATACTGTTCCTAATGTCAATCAGAACTGCTGTGTAGCTAGAAGATAATATTATTATCAGATATAAGACCATAATAATATCACTATCCATAGGATTTGCAAGAGGTGGAGTCTTTTCCATCCTATGCCTTTAAGTTTCTGTTGTAGACACCTAAAACATCCCACCACCAATTTCCTCTAATGGCTCCTCCAACAGCATTCCTCCACCAACAACAGCATACCAACCTTCACCTCAATGATCCCATCGACCCACCGCACCCAGCACTTTTCTCCCACTCCTTCCTTTTCCACCACAACTCCCTTCCCAGTAGGTGCCAATCACCTGTCCTTGTTGAAGCAGTCTCTGTAATTAGGTCGTCTTCAAGGGGTGTCACAGCAGGTTTTTTTGGTTAAAGGGATCAAAGCAGAGAATGAAATCTGGACAGATCGATGCTGCCAGTAAACACAGTCATCCTGTCAATGAGCAACTCTGCATGGTGTTCATTTATCTTGAGCGGAACAAGTCGAATCCCTTCCGCACACACTATGAGTGGGACTGGGCTATGACACCAAGCAAAAGCCAAAGCTACAATTAACTAGGGTATGGCCTGTGATCAACAATCAGTGTTGCACAGCTTTTACAGGGGACTGGGAGGTTATTAAGACAAGTCAAATGAGTCGTATGAAACTCAAATAAAATTCAAAATGTGTCAATGCACCTTTTTCTGGTCACACATCTATCAGCTATCATTTATCAACATTGGGAATTTGCATCTAATAGAACCTTATTTGCTGGAAATAGGACTAGATGTAGAAAGGCAGCCATATATATACAAGATTAACATACAAGAATGAGTTTAGAATAGTTTACAGAAAGCTGGACACTTTACCGTGTCCTGGAATCATTGATAACTTAAATGACTTCCTCGGACATTTGGAACTCAACCAAGCGAACCTGAGTGGTGACTGAAACATTGGCCAACCGCAAACTGTTTGCTATTCAAGCATTCAAGTCTCAAGCAGTCAATGCAGCAAAATTAAGAGGACAGCTGCAAAGCAGTTTGAGGGTGGTGAAGATACCAGAGGGCATTCAGTGCTGCGATCACTTCCGATAAACAGCTTAAAGGTGTCGAAGACTTCCTGATCTCACAGAGATAACAGTGTCATCCAGCTCTGATTAAGCATATAGGCCTACTTTGCAGATAGACATGATATAGCAAATTGTCCCATGTACATGTAGTTACAGCTTGTTAATATGTACAGTTACAATATTATCTTAAATAGAAGGTCTATATAAACATACAGAATAACTATATAAGTGACACGATCTGCGACAAAGGACCTCAGTGCACAGTGCACTAAGGTCCCTTTTCCCAGTGCATGCCACTTAAAAAAAGAATCTGAATAAACCAATCTGTGTATTAAACCAGTTTACCTGGGAAAATAGGACAGCATGCAGCAAGGAATTTCACCTTTAGATTTTAATAATCATTATAATACCTAATAGTTGTTCATAGAGGTGGCCTAAAAAAGGATATTGCAATGTCCATAACTGGTACCCTTGTAAATGAAATGGACCATAGATTCAATACAGTAGGAGCAGCCATCCTGATGAGTTTGCTCTCGGAGCCCTCAGAGTGTTCCCCATTATAGACAGCCTCCCCTGACCCTCATCCATCATACACCCTGACTCAACTTGTGATCCCCAATTATGAGCACCTTAGATAAAATGTGCGCAAATGGAGAAGGCACCAACTGAAATTGTTGCCTGTGGTCTGAGGATAGAGACATATAAGGAATGAGAGGGAGAAAGCGGGACAGAAAGATAGATACAGGACAGACAAATAAAGAGACACATTAAGACTGATAGTGAATGCAATTTGTGAATTATAAACAATAAACTATTGATATTTACTATCATAGATCTTTGAAATGTCTTTTTAAATGTCGTTTTGAATAAAAGTGCATTCGCAATGTTAATAAAGGAAAAGTGATAAATACATGGTAGTGAAATGACTCCATCAAAGGTGCATTGCAACAGTTTGGAATTTTGTAAAGGTTTACAACCGAGTTGAATTACAGTCCTCTGGAAAAGCTGTGCAACACTGATTGCTGATTACAGATCATACCCCAGTTATCTGTAGCTTTTGGTTAATAATTTAGAGAGTATTATAGCCAAGTCCCACTCCATGTGCTGTTCCGCCCGCTGTGTGTGAGCAAGGGGTGGCGCTGTAACTAAATGAGCAGCAGGCAAGTTGTCTACCCCATTGTGAATACAATAATTAGTCTGGAACCTCTCTACCAAGGCTTAGGGAGATGCATTTGTTTGTATGTCTGGAGAAAAGGAGTTGGAAAATGAGCAGTGGCATGAAGTTGGCCATTGGGGTGTCACGGTACAAATTCGCCCCCAGAATGTTGTAGTCGTAAATAGTGCCAATGAAAAACGGTACTACTGTAAATAATCAGTGGTAGGAGGCCTTAAATTTGTCACAGAATCATAATCTGCGGCCCAAATTGTTCCCAAAGGCCTTGGTAAAAAAAATATAAAAAGTTGGTTGTTGTCATGGTGACCCTGGGTGGTGCCTGGAGGGGTCAAATGTCAAGGTCAAAGGTCGTTTGGCACTTGTAAGATTTCTCTAGTTTGGGTAAGTCAGTTTCCATGGCAACTAGCACAATATCGGAACACATTTTTTTATGCGGGATGCAAATATAAAAATCAGCTATGTGTTAAGCTTTAATTAAAGAGGTCATTTATTACTGCACACTCAAAAGAACCCAACATTTTGCCCGTCTGAAGGAGAAAAATAGGGTCAGAACCAAAAATTTTGCCGGCTATTTGTACCGTGACACCTTGGGCAGACTACCTTGGATCTGAGGGTGGGTGGGTGTTTAATAGTTTGTGTCTGGGAGCATCGACAATGTTTTATCACATTGACCCCATTGAGAACTAATCTGTGTTCTCTCTCAGCTTTTCTTTATACAGTTTCATTCAGGAGTCCTGATAGTGGGTGTTAACTGGCACCATTGTGTCCTTGAGTGTGAACTGCTCACATCACCAGAACCTAACACAAACTGTTCAAAGCCTCTGACATGCCAACCAGCTGATTTAAAAAGAGGATTTATAAGGCAAATTTTGTAATGGAGTCAATGATAATACAAATATATATCCCCAATATAGTTCTTCTAATAATGCAATTGCGGCGAGTGTGAGTAGGTCGATATGGTCTGCAATAGAGCATCATGTGTTGAGGAGCACATCTCAAAGGTTTACAAAAAACAACAGTCTTTGGAGATAAAGAAAACTACAAATCACAGGGTATTTGAAAATAATTATATGTAAAATATCCAGATTTGCTCCAAATATTCTCACAAATCCGGGAACACATCATCTCTATAGAACAGGATTAACCCTAAAAAAGTTAGCTCCCCCCCCCCCCCCCTTAGACTAAGTATTTTGTCATTGTAGGCCATTGCGATTAAGACTCATACAATCAGAGTAACTAATTTGGCTCTAAATACTTTAGAAAATATCAGGGAATAAATATATCAGTCTTGCCTATCTGTAAGGCAGAGAGGCAGAATCTAGCAGTAGTTGGCACAATATGGACATTCTTAGAATACTGGCACCTTCTTTCATTACCAGCCACTATGTACACAGGGACAGTCTATTCATAGTATATATGTTATATTCAATAAGTCATTGTGCTGTATCTTTGAATGTATCCATCCATCATAGCAGTCAATATATCTGATGGAGCCTTTTTATCGAGACAGTTGTTGCTGTCTTGTTGCAACCTTCTCCCCAGGCCATATAGATGTAAAGATGCCATCGGCAAATTCTCCTGCTTTTTTCCAAATCCAGTCCAAATGTAGTATGCTCCGGCAGAAAAGCATAAATGTATTGCCTCCTATATTGGTAGTAGACTCGATGTACATTGTCTGATATCACTGAATTAATGTGTGCCAAGTTTATCAAGAGCGAGCTCACAGTACAGGAAATAGGATTGAAAATGGATCATGTCTGAGTGCTTCTAACCTTTCCAGCAAAATATAAATGACATCTCATTTTATCTATGAGAACAGACGTGCCAGTTCAGTTTATCAGCTTCTAACACATCCAGCAATATGTTATATGACATCTTGTTCTTATGAATGAAAATAAATAAACATGAAATATATTGTGTCATTCTGTCTTATGTCCCCAAAGGTTGGACTGTAATAAACAATTCCTAGACAGACCCATATGTTTGCAGTTTATATATTGCTTCCATACATTATATCTGCATAATACCCTCTCACCTGTCAACATGCCCACTATATCCATATGAATTACATGCTGGCATGACAGTATGAACTGTCACTAGACAGGAACCACTTGCATGATTGATCAGACATGGCCCTCACATGGCAATAACCAACAGGAGGATTCCCTTCTCACGGAGGATGATATGTATATATATATATATATATATATATATATATATATATATATATGTATATATATATATATATATATATATATATATATATATATGTGTCTATATCATAGCGTTAAGGGGCATTCCTCTCTCCCCACATGGTCGAAGGGAGTTGTTACCCAGACAGAAAGATCCATCACAGCTTATATCCAGGACGCAGGCAGGCTCCCTTCATTTATCCAACACTCAGCAGAGGTCAGGACCAGGTGCTGTGTCAAATACAAACTCAGAGGCATAGAAAGGGATCTGGGAGAACTGTTTGTTATATACTTACTGCCAACACCAACCCTCTTCTTACCAACAACCAGCTGACAACTGGTATACTTGGGGAAGATAGCACAGCACTCAATCAGAGGGCAATACTTCCATGCTTTGTTGCAAAATCTTTGTTGCAACATCAGAGTGTCATAATATGAAGACATGACCAAGGTTGGTATGTCCTATGATGGACAGCAAACTCCTCATACCTCCCTCTCCTTTTCCTCATATTGAAAGAACAAACTTCCCCATAGATGGAAAATGCCATCCTCATTTGGTATGGCAGCTGCCACAGGATGACACTTCAACATGTGATCATTCATTAAGGTAGAAAAATACATTTTTGCCTCAAACCAGGGACCCTCGCTAACCATGGCCTGGAACCTATGTGATCTGATTCACAGGTAATGTGCTGTAAACATCCAAAATGGCGGAGGTCACCTTTTATGATATAGCTCCTGAAGGGGAGTATCACCTTTAAGTTCAGAGAGATGTAGAGGAGCAGGGGGTATGATAAATTATGTGTGGGAGGTGACGAGTGATGCGGTGGGAAACATGAGAGACAGAGAGAGAGGAGGTCTTCCCTGTTGCCAGCCACTGCTTTGAAGTTGATGGATTTCTGGATGGAAAATGCCATGATGTCACACCTTTGGCCAAAAGATGCTGAGAAAGTATAATTATATTTATCAAAGGAGTAGCCAAAGATAAATCTGAGATAGTCAGACAACAAACAACTCAATTGCCGAAAGTCCTAATTTAGAAACATAAGCAAGCAGTACCTATTCATGGTATAATAATGACATGGAACCAGGAAAAAAGAACTAAAATCTGCACGCCTACCAGCTTTTCCCCGTTTGAAGTTCATTCCTAATATTCAGCTACTCGATCATTAAACTTTAGCTCATGTCTATTTAGGAAGCTGCAAGTTATTTTCGACCATCAAATAGAACTAATAATAAATTAGGAAAAGTAAAGTGTCCCTAGGTAACATTGACATCCAAGTCTGAAAATCCTGCAATAAGTCAAACAATACATGAGGTGACCAATCCTCTTGCTAAGTACCAGGGTCAAAATAAGCACTAACACTTAAGTATCATTCCTCTACACAAAGACGAGGCCCAATTTAAAGTAGATAACACTCCAATCCCATTGGGAAGTCTGGGCAACCTAAGCTGTTTATCAGAATAATCAGAGGTCTGAATATCCTATGCTTTCTTAACTTATCTTCCCATCTTCCTCCTTCTTTTGTTAGCCTGCTCGTGACTGAATAGCAGCAGAGTTTCCTCCTATGATCGATCAATACCAAATCAGCCATTTGAATTGTTATTAGTTTTAAAAAGAGTGTCAAACAAACCTTCGAAACTATAAATGGTACTATAACATGTTACAAATACCATGACAGATACAAGGACCATTGTTGACCAAGCTTCAGTTGGAAATAAAGCATTTTATATAGCCAATCTTCTTTGTAATACATCATAACTTTTGAAGAAGGCAGTAAATTTAGAACTAACTCTTCAAGAAAGCAATGTCAATGAAAATACTTGAATGTGGCTACTCACATAGCTGTATGTTGGTTGAAACCAATATTGTTTAATGCATAATCAAATAGAAAGGGCTGGTTATTGCAACTAATGTGGACAGTCATGTGAATACATCATGATTAGTCTGGGGATAGAGTCTGGGACATCTCTGCCTCATATTAGAGGGACATGTCTTTTGTCTGGCCATGTCGAGGGACAAGGAGTAAGGAAGTGTTAGCTGGGAGCTTGGGGTGGGTGTGTGCTAGCTCGAGGTGTCTGGGGGTATTGACAATGTCTGATTGTATTGGCTGTGTTAAGGACTAATCTCTGTTCTCTCTCAGGCTGCCTTTTTACAGTTTAATCCTGAAGTCCTGATTGTGGGTGTTAATTAGCAACGTTGTGTACTCCACAGACCCTAACACAGCTGCTCAAAGCATCTGACTTGACAACCCGAAATTAAAGAAAGAATGCAACCATTGTACGAAAGTCAATCAACAAAACTATAAGCAGAGCTTCCAATGGAGATACCACTTTCAATTGAGGAGGGTTGAATAGGCCTATATCCCTCATCTCTCCAACTGATTATCATGGGCATTTTAACCAAAATACTATCTCAAAATTTATGACAGCAAGAGTGCTCAATTGTCTACAAAGATTATGTGAAGATTCCACAAAGCCTATATTGTATCTATCCCTACAGCCGTCAATATAGCTGATGAAGTCTTTTTACAGTGACAATTTGTTGCCGTCTTGTCGCAACCTTCTCCCCAGGCCATAAAGATGTGCAGATGCCAAAGGGAAACTGCAATGTGTTCAATACTTCTTCTTCTCAAATCAAGTCTGGGACAAACAAGTTACCCTTGACAAAAATATGTAGGCCTAAACTGTTCATAATAATATCAACATGGTTCTTAGGGCCATTTCTACCTTGGCTCCCTGCCATCACTAAAGTATTACACCTACTGATAGAGCCACTGGTAACATGGTGACTGTGGTCTTGAACTAGGAGACTATGAATATTCAAATCATCTAAAATGTACATAGAATATAAACTAAATTAGAATCATGCTGCTACTATATTGTGTCAATTAACTATTCCTTTCTTAAATCTCTCCTAAAACTGTCTAAATCGGCTTTAGCCTTCTTCCATTCTTCGTAGCCTCTCCGTGTCTATGGTATTGGCCCATCTAAATCCCATACCATCTGCCATAGCCCCCCAATCAACTTCCAGTGGTGATTCCAGTAATCTCAGTCTCACCCTAATATCTCTTTCCAGTAAGGTTACTGCAGATTTTAAGGAGTTGCCAGGGTGTGACCTAGGGGAGTTGCTCCACATAGCTGAAGAGCTGAGCGGCTTGTAATTCCATAGAGTGCTCCAATCATCCTGCCACTGACAGTGAACCAACATGCGTTTACTGCCAACAATCTGATCAAACCAGAAGTATCATAGCCCACTGAGGGAAAGCACCAATCTTCCTGCCTTTGGTGGCAGCCTCTTGTGGTGACACTTTCTGCTTATTGCTGCCCACCTCCATCTGACCCCTGTTTGGGCCACAACTATACTGTGGAAGTAGGACCAGTCACAGTTAGGTTAATGTGATGATGGTGGTTGTAGTTCTTGTAGAATTACTTACTAGTAGTAATAGAATAAGTTGGTTTAGGTCTACACCCATTTAAATGGAAGAATATATATCTATAGGCTCTATGTCTATTCAATATTGAGTAATATCTCTCCTCAACTTTTATGTACTGTTAGGTAATGAAATCTCTGATATTTAGCTGAAATGATAACCTATACATTCACAGCTTATTATATACATACATAACATAAAGATGGAAGTCTCTGGTTGATCTGAGTATAGGGATCTTAGAATAGAAATGGATCTGCTGCCCAAACAAATCATATCATAACAAACTACAAAAAAACCCATGGTGTCAAGTGCTCATATGCCTGGGACCAGTGGTATTTAGGTCATGAGTGATGGCGCGTCATCCACCTGCTAAGTGTTTCTGGCATTCCGCTAACCGATGGGTGCAAAATTCTGCTGACCTTTCCCATACATATTGGGTTTGTTTAATGGGGATTATTTAATAAAAAAAAAGGTTTAGGGCAGTGGAGATGTCAGGAAGTAGATCTATTGTCCTCATTCATAATTACCTTACAGTAAGACTACCATCAACTATGCCTATTGCTTGGGCCTCAAACCTTTCATCACCTGTTTCAATGAATATCGTCTTCCAACCAAAATCATAAGGTAAGTGGGTGGAGAGCAATACTAGCAAAAGTCCAGCTTTAGCCCTGGTATGAGAGGGGCTGTGAGATTATTTCATTGGGTTGAATGACCGCCCTTGAAATGTTAATGCTCCGACTGTAAACACCTACCAGTTGATATCAGACAATATATATATCATTGTCTGATATCATCTAATTAATGTTTGCCAATTCAGTCTATCAAGAGCAAGTTTACGGTACATGAAATATAACATGTCTGAGTGCCCCAGGAAAATATGATATGACATCTCATTCTTATCCATGAGAACAGATAGACGTGCCAATTTAGTTTATCACGAGCAAGTTCACAATACATAAAGTAGCTGATGGCTGAGTGCTTCTAACATATCCAGCAATATGTTATATGACATGTTGTTCTCATCAATGAAAACAATAAACATGAATTATATTGTGTCATTCTGTCTCATTTCCCCAAATGTTGGACTGCAATAAACAGTTCATAGGCAGACACATATGTTTGCAGTTAATATATTGTTTCCGTACATCATATCTGCATAATCCCCTCTCCCTTGTCAACATGCCCACTACATCCATATGAATTACATGCTGGCATGACAGTATGAACTGTCACTAGACAGGAACCACTTGCATGATTGATCAGACATTGCCCTCACATGGCAATAACCAACAGGAGGATTCCCTCCCCATGGAGGATGATATGTATGTATGTGTATATCATACCCTTAAGGGCCATTCCCCTTCTCCTCGCACGGTAGAAGGGAGTTGTTACCCAGACAGATACATTCATCACATCTGTCTTTATCCAGGACACAGACAGGCTCCCTTCATTCATTCAGCACTCAGCAGAGGTCAGGACCAGGTGCTATATCAAATACAAACTCAGAGGCATAGAAAGGGATCTGGGAGAACTGTTTGTTATATGCTTACTGCCAACACCAACCTTCTACTTACCAACAACTAGCTGACAACTGGTATACTTGGGGAAAGATCACTCAATCAGAGGGTCAGGAACACAAAGTATAACCCTATCTGCAATCAAGAGATAACTTACCGGATTTAAAAAGAATTGGCAATTAAAGTGCCTATAGTGTACAATTTCTCAGCCAGAAAGCAGTACTCCCATGAGCAATACTCCCATGCATTGTTGCAACATCAGAGTGTCATAATATGATGACATGACTATGGCTGGTATAGCCTTTGATGGACAGCAAACCAAGCATACCTCCCTCTCCTTTCCCTCATATTGAAAGAACAAACTTCCCCATGGATAGAAAATTTCATCCTCATTCGGTATGGCAGCTGCTACAGGATGACACTTCAACATGTTGTCATTCATTAAGCTGGAAAATACATTTTCTGCCTCAAACCAGGGAGCCTCACTAAACATGGCCTGGAAGCTATGTGATCTGATTCACAGATAATATGCTGTAAACATCCAAGATGGCAGAGGTCATCTTTTATTATATAGCAAAGGAGGAGGGGTGTAATAATTTATGTGTGATGCAGTGGGAAACATGAGAGACAGCAAGGAGTTCTTCCCTGTTGCTAGCCACTGCTTTGAAGTTGATGGATTTCTGGATGGAACAGCATGGAAATTGCCATGATGTCACATCTTTGGCCAAAAGATGCTTGGAAAGTATGCTTATATTTATCAAAGAAGCAGATAATGATAAACATGAGATAGTCAGACAACAAACAGCTCAATCGCAGAAAGTCTTAATTTAGAAACATAAGCAAGCAGTACCTATTCAGTGTATAATAACTTCATGGAACCAGGAAAATAGAACTAATATCTGCCTGCCTACCAGCTTTTTCCCTTTTTGCAGTTCATTCCTAATATCCAGCTACTCGATCATTAAACTTTAGTTCATGTTTATTTAGGAAGCTGCAAGTTATTTTCGACCATCAAATAGAACTAATGATAAACTAGCAAAAGTAAAGTTTCCCTAGGTCACATTAATCTCCAAGTATGAAAATCCTGCATTAAGTCAAACAATACGTGAGGTGACCAATACTCTTGCTAAGTACCAGGGTCGAAATAAGTGCTAACACACTTAAGTATTCTTCTTCTACACAAAGAAGAGGCCCAATCTGAAATAGATAACACTCAAATCCCAGTGGGAAGTCTGGGCAACCTAGGCTGTTTATCAAAATAATCTCAGGTCTGAATATCCTGTGCTCTCTTAACCATCTTCCCCATGCTTTTCGGTCCTCCTTATTTTGTTAGCCTGCTCGTGACTCAGCAGCAGATCTATCTTCCTCCTTTGGTTGACCGATACCACAGTTGGAAACTTAAATTGTTAACAGTTTTAAAAGGGGTGCTGTATCAAACCTTCTGCAAAGTGTAAAAGACTGGTTTCTATCTTCATCTGATCAGTCTACCAGGGGTACTCCCTACTTTGCTCCTATGATAGGGCTTTTCCTAATATGTGCAATCTTTTGGAATAATATTATTGGGTCAATGCTAACTGATTACTAAAACATTAGGAAGCTGACATGCCTGCTTATCGACACTGTATCAACAGCTATTTGGGTGAGAGAGCTATCTGACCATTGAAACTGTTTTAGATTGCATATAATCTTCTAAACTATGAATGGTTCCATAGCATGTATCATAAAAACCAGGACAGATACAAGGACCACAGTCGACCCCAGCTCCAGTTGGAAATGGAGTTTTCCATGTAGTGAATTTTCTTTATAATGCTGATATCACAACCTTTAAAGAAGGCAGTAAAGTTAGAATTAACTCCTTCAAGGAAGCAATGTAAATTTAAAAAAAACTTGAATGTGGCTACCCACATAGCGGTATATTGGTTGAAACTAACATGGTTTAATGCATTATCAAATAGAAAAGGCTGGTTATTGCAACTAAAGTGGGTAGTCATGTGAATACATCATGATTAGTTTGGGGACAGAGGCTGGGAGATCTCTGCCTCATATTAGAGGGACATGTCTTTTGCATGGCTATGAGCTGGGAGCTGGGAGCTTGGGGTGGGGTTGTGCTAGCTCGAGGTGTCTGGGGGTATTGACAATGTCTGATTGTATTGGCCGTGTTAAGGACTAATCTCTGTTCTCTCTAAGGCTGCCTTTTTACAGTTTAATCTTGAAGTCCTGATTGTAAGTGGTAATTAGCAACGTTGTGTACTCCACAGGCCCTAACGCAGCTGCTCAAAGCATCTGGCTTGACAACCAAAACTAAAGAAAGAATGCAACCATTGTACTTGAGTCAATCAACAAAGCTATAAGCAGAGCTTCCAATGGAGAATACCACTTTCAATTGAGGCAGGCTTGAATAGGCCTATATTGCTCATCCCTCTAACTGAGCGAGCATGAGCTGTGTAACCGAAATCTCAAAGTTTATGAAAGCATAAGTGATTGTTGATGAAGACCATCTGAAGAATCTACAAAGCCTATATTTCAGAACATTAATACCCTCACAAGGAAAGTACATACATTGGCTGAGAATAACAGGGCATAAACTTGTTTTCCCTATTGGAGAGGAGGTGAGGAAGAATCTAGAAGGAATTGACACAATATAAATATTGGATACTAGCACCTGCTTTCAATACCAGCCACTAGGTCTGCAGGGACAGTCTGCCATACATTTTATATTCAATACCGCCTGCTGTATATCCTTACAGGCATCCATGCCTTCAGCTGTGCCCAGTGGTGCCATGCAAGCAAACAAATCTGATAGAGCCTTTCTTTAGAACTATTCTGCAACCTCCCCTGTAGTCCATATAGATGTAAAATTGACTTTGATAAATCCAGCTTCTCAAAGATATTGCATTTTGTAGCCAGCCAGGTCTAGATTATTTTATGTATCACAAATGCACCATTTAATAGCCAAAAAGGGGGAAATAATAGGTTAATCCTCTAAAGGATTATCTGCCCGAGCCATCTATTGTCTTATCCATCTCCTTTTGCCTGTTTCATTTTAATGTACCTGTTGCCATTTCTTTTGGCCTTGCAAATACTGATCCCCATCTATATTCACCTTCCTCTTTTATCTCATTGCCTTAAGTAATGGCCCATCTGAACCTCATACCTACTGCTAAGGCCCACCATGATAGTTCCATCAATTGCAGTGGAGGTTTCAGTAATCTCATCCCGCCCTACCCCCTAGTGAGGTTACGGCACACCTAAAGGAGTTTTTGGGGTGTGACCTGGGGGAGTTGGTATACACAGGGGAAGAGCTGAGCGGCATGTAATCCCATAGAGCGCTCCAATCATCCTACCATCAACAGTGCGTTTGCTGCCAATGATTCGATCAAACCAGAAGTATCATAGCCCACTGATGGAAACCACCAACATTCCCGCATGCCTGTGGTGATAGGCTGTGGTGGTGACATTTTCTGCTTATCGCTGCCCACCTCCATCTGACCTAGAACCCTGTAGGGGTCAATACAACCTGTAGGAGGCAGTGAAGGCAGTGGTCACATTTATGGGATGATAATGGTAGCTGTAGCAGTAGCTGTTATTGTAGTAGCACTATATACTAATAGAATATATTGGATGGCCTCCACACCTACATACTGCTAAATGATTAAGCTGAAATGATGGTAAAAGCTGATGTAAATATATTATATTCCATGAATATATTGCATTGATATTGAAACCCCTCAGTCATACGAGGTAAAGAAATGGGCATCTCATAATATGTATATATGTGGATTTGCTTTACAAACAGATGTATATCAGAACAACAGCCACGAGAACATTAATTGGGGCTATTCTCTAGCAGTAATTGCGCTGGGACCAGAAGTAATTAGGGTCAGTTGCCCAGGGTAATGGTGCCTCTCCCACCTGCCTTCTGTTTCCGGCCATCAGCAAACTGTTGCATGGCAACTCAAACTCCGCTGACAATTTCATACATATTAGGGTATTTGTATAATAGGGGTTATCTGGTCATGGGTGAGAAATCAAGGTTAAGATATTCGAGATGTCTATGGAAAGCCGTTTGGGTAAAGTTGACATAAACAGGGTTTACTTGACATAAACCCTGTTTATCTCAACATAAACCTAGTTTATGTCAAATAAACCCAGTTTATTTAAATAAACTAGGCTTATTTCGAAAGAAACTGGGTTATAGAAAAACCCCTTCTATGTAGAAGATAAACTGGGTCTATTTCAAATAGGAGGGGTTTCTTTCTGAAACCCCTGATTTTATTAAATAAACCCAGTTTATTTAAATAAACCCAGTTTATCTCAAATAAACCCAGTTTATGTCCAAAACCCCAGCTATTTAAAAATAAACCCAGTTTATTTAGATAAAACCCCTCCTATTTGAAATAAACTGGGTTTATTTGAAAAAGGAGGGGTTTATTTGAAATAAACCCAGTTCATGTAGATAAATCCTGTATACATACGGTATTGTATGGGAAAACCTGCCTTTTCTGTAGGTGTACATTAGATTCTACTGTAGGTGTACAGTTGCCTTTAAGTAAACAGTAGAATCTACTGTAAATCTACAGTAGATCCAACTGTAAATCCATTCTAAAGCAGATTCTACTGTAAACCTACAGGGTAGGTTTACACCATAACATTAACGTGTTATCAGCCATAGCGATATTGGTAATTCAAGTTACACCTCCTATAGAAGACGGTTCCTTTTGAGATATTTGAACAGGTAGGGGCTACAACAAAGCCAGTACATGATATTCACTCATGAAAGAGCTATATGTCATCAAAATGACATGGCTTAGTTGATATGGAGGTCTTGAAGAAGCTCTCAGCACTCACAATAAAATTTTGATCAATAGTTATTCCTGAAGCAATTCTCATTAAAATGGAACCTCAGGCTCTCCAAACTGTCATGGAAAGAGACTTAAACTATCATAATAAAATTTGTTCTAAATTGCCAAAAGTAGAACAGTTAAATGTGTTGGTTGCGTGTTCAATTGAAAGAACTTGATTAGCTGCACCTTTATAGATTTCATTTTTACTTCAGTTTACTGTAAACCCTAGATACAGCCAGGTATATTTAAAAAGAATAGACTGCATCTTCCGTCTAGATAACAATTTTTAGCAAAGTCGGTGGTGACTTATATCCTTTTGGCTTTTTAAAATATTGATTTGAGAAATAATGTTCAAAATTAAGAAAAAGTATCATATATATTAGCCAAGTAGGCCAATGTGAAGTGCTTGCTTGAATGCAGGGCTCTAAGGTATTCAGAGGTAGATTTTTCCAAATGCAACGAGTTTTATGAGCTTTCTGTAACATGCATGTGTTGGGCACTCACTTCTATATGCGTGACTCAGTATAGTTATCTTGCTTCTTTAATGGGATCTCTTTGAGAGTCGAAATGAATTTTATCCCTCGTAAATAAAGCTCCGCCCTTGTTAAATATTTCAGTAGCAGATTGGGACCTGTTTTAGAATGAGGTCATTTTGAGCTTACCTCTTTCTTGTCTTATGATTGCAGCTTCGTGTTGGGCTTTTACTTTGATCAATATAATCATAATTTCCCAGTATATTATTTTGTCTAAAGGTGTGACATTATAGCATTTTTCTTGGTCATTCCATCAAGAAATCCTTCAACTTCAAAACAGTAGCTGGCGACACAAAAAAAATCGTCTCCCTGTCTCTCATGTTGCCTGCCTTGTCAATCATCATTATTTACAAGTAAGTTGTCATGCCCATGTCTTCTCCCACTCACTGAAATGTAGTTGTGGGGCTATTGCAAAGGAAGTTTCTCGGTCACATATTCATGGAAGTTCAGATCACGTTACCTAAGGGTGCATTAGATAACATATCTCCCAGGCCACGCTAAATGTGCCACTGCGTCTCTCTGGATGACGATGTGCTCTAAAAAAAGGTGTGTTCTGGGAACATGAGTTTAAAGAGAAAACATTTTAAAAGTAACACCTCTGGCAAAAGTGTGTAGGATTTTACAAAGGATAAGAGGATAAAGATTGTATGCAAAAAAGTCCACAATTACTAACTATTCAGCTGTATAGGACCCATTAGGACTGACCGGTTAGGTACAATGCTTAATCATGTGACCACCTCTTCAGACTGACATACTGGTAACCATAGAGTAGGGAATGTCTCATGCTAGGAATATCAGCCTGAGCCGTGTGATTGTCCTCTGTCCTGTTGCCACCAGATAGTTAAAGCAGGTAAATCACCTCGCACAGGCTATGAAGTCTTGCATCCACGTGGGATATATTGTAACTGGAATTCACAAAATATCAAGCTCCTGTAGTTCTGTTAATCAAAGTTTTCCTTCGACAGAGCTACATAATACTATAATATAATGTAGAATCTCTACATCATATATGCTACATTGGCTATATCATGTCTGGGAGGGCATTAGCACCTTTATTACAGGAGGAGCTCAGCCTAATCCCTTTGATGGTGTCATTGTAGGACAGAAAATATTGGACAGAAGGAAATGGTTCCATTAGCGCTTCAACTACATACACCGATGATGACTGGAGGACAGGGCACACTGATATTCCTAGGCTCCCTATACGACCAATCTCTCAGTCACTAGTGCCTAACCTAGTTAGTCATTTTTGGCTCCCTATACGACCAACTTAGGAAAGTTATTGTTGTCAGGTTGGTCAGCACTGACCAACCCATCTTAGTCTTTTTATTTCCAGGGGAAGCCACCGAGTGGTCATCACAATATCTTACAGGTGGCACCAACTAGTGGTAAACAAATACAACACACCAATGATGAACCTAGGTTAGCCACTACTGACTGACCCCTCAGTCATTTTTGAATATAACTTTGTCATTGTGACTAACACACATATGACGAACCTTGGATAGTCTGTACTGACTAACCCTTTCAACCTATAGATTTTCAGTGCATATGAGGTTAGAAGTGGTGTTTATTTGAGGTTTCCATGTATTCACTGACCACCCTATACGACTCCCACAGAGAACCCATTAGCCAGACCCTTTGTCAGCCCCACCAGGTCCTCCCAGACAACGTATAACCAAGCTTAAAACCTCATTCAATATATAGACAGAGCTGCACGCTAAAGTGACCGAGATGGTGGTTATTTCACGAGGGGAGCCCTGGGCCGTTCTGCACGCTGGCCGAAGGCCTAGTGCAGAATGGCCCAAGGCTACCCAAGTGAAATAACCACCTTGGAGTTCACTTTTAAGTGACGCTCTGTATTTATTTCAGGGTATTTTGATCTAAAATAGATTTGCAGTCCATGTCTTCTTACTTCCGAGATGTTTCTTTATTTCCGCAGTGTTTGTTTACGTCCGTGGTGCCGCCATTTTGAATTCCGCACAGGTCACGTGACCCTCGGCACCATAGCAACCCCATGGCGACCCCATGGTGACCCCCAACCTCCCTTAGGAACGTGAAATACGGGCACAGCGTGCAATACAACCTAGTGTTATTTCACCCTGCTGTGGGGAACAGGCATCCCATTGCTTTAACATTGACAGTCCGTATTCACCATGAAATAAACAATGATATTCATTTAGAAAACAGTTTTAGCCGAAGCTAGAACTCATAATCCCCTCCAACCTGAGAGAAGTGAATGTCAAAAAGCTGACTTTTATTGGGTCAATAAATAAACATGAAAAGCAGACGCCTGCCCTGCTTGTCATCAAATGATGCCAATTCCAGCCCTGTAGGTGGACAGGTGGTCACCCTGGCTTTGCCCCAGGTGGTGGTGGTGGGTGGAAGCATTGCTCTGTTGATAATGGTATTGCTGCCCTCAGAGGGGACAGGTGTGCAGGAAGGAGATCCCTGCCCACTTATCTCCTCATCAAAGCTGAATACCTCAGCCATTACTTCTATATTGCATTCAGAATCACTCTCAGCTGGGAACCACACTACCCAATACCAGCGAGGACAGCTCCGGATGAGAATGCAATTATTTGTCTGGTCAGAGACTACATTCTATTATTTCTCTCCCCCTATGACTTTAATAGTAAAACTATAGAATTTGTACTGTACACAAAGCATAGGCCAACATTTAGAATGATTCGTATACCACTCACATAGTCATAATATAAAAAATGTTACCCAGCCTCCAGGGAAGATTTTTTCAAAGTTTTTGTGGACCTAAACTTGACCCAAAAAAGTGCAAAAATGCTTTTTTTTTTAATTCAAAATTGCATAAAAAGGTAGGGTCGGCCCTGTTTCGATAGGGTCAGTCGGGTGTCCTGAGACAAACCTTTTTTTTGGGCCTTAGGTGAAAAGTCTGAAAGACACCCTGGGATGATATAAACAATTACATGAATCAAAATGCACTTCCTCTGCAGCTTTGAGTTACTTTAATTTGCATTGATGCTGAATGTATTAAGTGAGATAGGCCAATGGCGGTAGTGACCGAGGAAGTAGAAGGCTAATATCATTGTAATTATCATGGAGTGTAATGATACTTCTACCAAGGGAACACAAATCATACTGGGTGGTTTCTAATTGGCATGCCTCTCATAATGGAGATCGCATGATGGGCAGAGGGACCATGAATCACAAAACCTTCCTCGGGTTATACTCTGACCTTGACTTGCTTTGATTTATAATAAAATTTGGTATGGAGTCAGCTTATTCTGTCTGGAAATGTAGTGAGTAAACTTTACAGCTTTTACTACTACTCAAACTATTGTCTACTATTGTGACCGCTACTGATGCTGCAATAACTACTACTTTTACTACTGCTACTGGTTATTAACACTATGACCATTACTACTACCACCACTATAACCTTGCTGCTTCATAATCTACAGTATACCTATGGCCCCTGCAGGCTGAG
Source organism: Harmothoe impar (assembly GCA_947462335.1). NCBI lineage: Eukaryota > Metazoa > Annelida > Polychaeta > Phyllodocida > Polynoidae > Harmothoe > Harmothoe impar. Next base: position 22,602,174 of record OX381707.1, read on the forward strand.
GGGTCCAGTGGAGGTGGGCTGTGATAAGAGGAGAGAGTCACCACCAGAGGCCACCACCGGGGAATGCAAATTGGCAGCTTCCGGCAATAGGCTATGATACTTCTGGTTCGATCAATTTGTCAGCAGTAAACACATGTGGGCACACTGTCGGTGAAATGATGATTCAAGCACTCTATGGGGTTTCAACTCTCTATGACTTGGTATTAACTCTCCCAAGTCACACCAAACACCTCTTTCAATGTTGCAGCATCGTCTTTTAAGGGATGATGGCAGCAGAAGATAGGAGACAAGATTACTGGATTGCTATTGCCATCCGCTGTCGATAGGACCATTACATTGGGTGTGGGAAGCTAAGATGGTTGTACGATTGACAAGTTTAGAATAATAGGACAGAAACATCTCACAAAAGAAAAAGGAAAGATATTATGGGGAATGGAAGCAGGAATATAAACATAAATTCATCAGCTATTTTCACAATAGTTATATGCGTAAGTTAACTCTTGATTTATACAATATGCAGAAGGCTCAGTCTCATGAGTTTGTAACATTTCAAACGTCTTTGACCGGTGGCGTCTTTGACCGGTGGCGTCTTTGACCGGTGGCGTCTTTGACCGGTGGCGTCTTTGACCGGGTATGTGATTAAAATGAAGAAAAAAGTAGTATATAGTAAATAAATTTAAGCTTCAACTTCTTCATGTAATAAACAGTCTATGGTTGTTTTACCCAATTAAAAAAATATATTTTAATGCACATATTAAGGGTTCCTTTTGGGCTTTTTTTCTTCAGCAGGTCAAAGACGTCACAGGTCAAAGACGACGCCGGTCAAAGATGTTTCAACTGTTACAAACTCATGAGACTGAGCCAGTAACATAAATATATGAAATATATCAATTTTAGATAATGCCTCGAAATGATGTGTTATAACATATTATACAAAATATTTACCCATTTCTTTACTATACACTACTTTTTTCTTCATTTTAATCACATACCCGGTCAAAGACGGCTCCGGTCAAAGACGGCTCCGGTCAAAGACGGCACCGGTCAAAGACGTTTGAAATGTTACAAACTCATGAGACTGAGCCAGAATGCCACGCCAATACCATTCAAACCTGAACTTGCTTCTTTGTGCATGTCTGTAAGAGAAAGGGATGATCAGGCTTTAAATGGCCTCATTTGCAAGCACACAATTGTCGACATGGAATGCTACAGGTATGGATGCATGCAGAATTATACAGCACACGGTATTGCATATAATTCATACATTAATAGACTTGGAGCACATGTTGGATGGTATTGGAAACAAGTGACGCTATGTAGAATATTGTGTAATTCGCTAGCTCTTACTATCCTACGACACCTATATATATATATATATATATATATATATATATATATATATATATATATATATATGTATGCATATATATCTATATCTATATCTATATCTATATCTATAAATATATATATATATATAATTATATATATGTATATATCTATATATAGATATATATAGATATATATAGATATATATAGATATATATAGATACATATATATACAAATATAGATATAGATATAAATATAGATATAGATGTATAGATATAGATATAGGTGTACATTAAGGAATAAACATATCTAATACAATGAATTCTGTGTTGTCTAAATTATATTGTATACTAGGAACCCTTGCCTTCAGATTCTATACTAACTGCCAAAAAACATCCCACTGCCATCTCCCTGCAGGGACTCCTCCAACAACATTCCTGCACCAACAACATACCAACCTTCTCCTTAATGATCACCATCATTCCATCCTGCCCCACACTTTACTCCCAGCCCAGTCCAGCCCTTTCCCTCCCACAACCCTTCCCTTCCCAGAAGGTGCCAAATGCCTGTCCTTGTTGAGGCAGTCTCTGTAATTAGGTCGTCTTCATGGGGTTGAGGGGTCTGGACACAAGGATCTAAGAAGAGAACCAAACCTGAGCAGTTCAATGCTGCCAGTAAATATAGTCACCTAGTCAATGAGTGACTCTGCCTGCTGCTCATTTACCCTGAGTGGAGCAAGCATCATTACCGGCTTCTATGTTTCTATGGAGTAGGACAATGAGTGTGGATAAGGCTTTAACCCTCTCCAGAGTAAAGGTTTAAAACTGATTAAATTTTGAAGTAGTTGTCTTATGGGAGGGGTTTTAAGGTAGTTGTCTTACTAATCAATTGTTAATGTAACTCTCGCAAAAGATAACTAGGAAATTTATTGCAATTGCAATTTGAGCTGCTAACTGTTTCATGATTTAGAAATGGCGTTGATAGACCCATTTGGTCAGTAGATTCAATCCAAAACCCATCAATGAATGTATGGTAATTCATGGTAGGTCACATAGAAGCCAATGACTAAAACCAAGAATACCTTTAGAGACTTATGTGTGCCACAGTCTCATTGCCATCAAAAGCTATTTTAATGAGTTCCTTTTCTTTTAAACTAGCAGAAGTACTTGGTTATCAGTTTTTTAAGCCATTTTTATTACATATTTTTATTACATTATTACAAACGATAAAGTATCTACCCTACCTATTTTGTCACAGACAATGATTCAACAGTTTGTCTGCAATTAAAGCTGATCACTCTTATGACAAACTAGACAATATTATGTGAGAATTTGGAACTTCTTGCTAAGATAAACTCAAAATATGAAAAACTATTAGGCATTGATTTTTAATCTATACTATCATATTTTGTCTGAATTCAGATATCCTTTAACTAATTGCCCAAAATGAATGTGACTGGCAATTCAAATGTTTTAACCATAAGGCTACAAAAACAAGAAATCTATGTTTTGTACTGTGTTTTGACCTATTGTCTCCTTCTAACCATGTTATCATGATATAATATGAATACATCCCTGAAGGTCCACTGTGGTAGCAGCATTTAGAAACAAATAGGCACACTTGTAAATATGAACAGTAAACACCTGTTCCCTCCCCAGAGGTAAGACTTATCTGTTCATAATGATAAATGCAGCCCCAACCAATTCATATATCACTTATCCATATAATTAGAGTAAAGTCCTGTAAGAGCAGGGTTTTTGAATTTCAAGCAGAATTCACTTCCAACACTCAAACAAGACTGAATTTGATCTTTAATTAAGAAAGGCACCTATCTTAAGACTGGGTGTGTACATAGGTCATTATAATTAGTAGATAATGTTTTAATTGCTTACTTAAATGCTTCAATGAAAAAATGTACAATATTTCAAATATAATGAGAGGTATATGTATATATATTGTTTATTATTTCAATATATATATACATGAGCTATTCTGGGAGTTTTCATAATAACACTTCACATTATAGGAGGTAAGGAGATTGTATGACCTACCTTATACCAGCGTAAAAAAGAATTCTCTACATAACTTATCTGTTCATGATAGATGAAATGGACTATAGATTCAATACTGTAGGAGCAGCCATCCTGATGAGTTTCCTCTCAGAGCCCTCAGAGTGTTCCCATTGTAGACAGCCTCCCCTGACCCCCATCCATCATACTCCCTGACTCAACTTGTGACCCCCAATTATGAGCACCTCAGACCGATGTCCATGTATGGAAAAGGTACAAGCTTTAGGTTTAGGCAATTATTTGGTCAGAGAGAGATTGAGACAACAGAGAGGGGGGAGAGAGGATTTGTTCATGTAAAAGATAAAGAGAGAGATTGAAACAGAGGCTGTATGTCTGCAGTAGGACATACAGGGAATCCCCCACTAAAGCTGCAGTCTGATAACCTTATATATGCCAGTTTCAAGGCTTGTAAAGCAGTATTAAGCATATAATAGACAGCATATAAAAGTTTTAAAACGATTATTTTGGGTGTGTTACATACTAGAATTATTCATACAATTGTGGCATAAAGGGAATCCTATCCATTCTCCTCAGTACACACATTTGTTTATATTTCACTTTTTAGATGGCTAGATATCCGGGCCTGCAGATATATATGTATATAATGAGTCCGGCATTAGCGCTGATAGACATGTTAAGGCAGATACCAATCTTAAATCTGCGGCCGCTTCGAGAGACAGACATACCGGTAAACCAGTGATTTGTCGAGACATTGGGATGTTAGCCCTCTCACAAAAGGGCCAATTAGTCCAAGTCAGGTCATGTTCCCTGGGGACCCAGTAGGCAGCTGTGTATAGACAAATCACAGTCAGTGAATTGACTAGGATACTAGAAGGAAGTGTGGAGGAAGAAGGCTAAAATAAATGTAAATTGTCCGAAGGTAAATTGATACTTATATCAAGGGAATTAAGGTTGAGTTACACGAGGCAACTATTCTAGTTGCCAGCAACTAATTGCAGGCAACAAATTGCCCCATATAATGCCATATTTATAGATTTCAGGGGAGCTAGTTGCCTCCTATCTGTTGCAGACTAGCAACTAGATGCTAGCAATAAGTTGCTAGCAACTCAACCTTAAGGATCTTATTCTTGTGGTTCATCCTAGGTCGCGTTAATTGGCATGTCTCTGATAATGGAAATCACATAATGAGCACGGAGGAACGCTGAAACACAAAACATTTTATGGCTCATATGCTTAACCGTACTTGCTTTGTTTGATAATCAGCTCACCAATGTAAAATTTTATGTGTATTTGGTGTATTCTGTCTATTGAGAAGTGTAGCCTGTCCACTCTATTACATGGCGTGTAATAGTGTATAAAGGAATACATAATATTGTCTAAAGAGATGAGTAAAAGTATGCATACACACAAGAAGTTACGACTCCCATGAGCTGGAGCCATCGATACATATATATACGATATGTAGATATTATGGGTAATGGTAGCAACATCTTAGAAAGAAGAGAATATTCATCAGCTATTTTCACAATAATTATATCTACAAATTAGTCCCAGATTAGGGAGTGGTCATTTTTTAACAACAGGAGGTGGGTCGTTGGATTTTCGCGTGAGCGAGTCAAACAATTTTTGGTCCCCCCCCACCGGAGGGGTCGAAATGTTTTTGGCCCCCTCCTCAGGCAAGCTGAAATTGAGCGCAGCCGACCCCTTTGAGCTATAGTAATGTGCAGGCTTTTTCACTAAAAAGGCGTGCAATTTTTTTGGTCCCCCTTCAAGGGGTCCAAATTTGTTTGGTCCCCCCCTTCAAGGGGTCCAAATTTGTTAGGTCCCCTCCCAAATCCATCACCCCCCCCTGTTGTTATAAAATGACCACTCCCTTAATATGCAGAATGCAATGTACTATACATTGAAACCTAAATGCCAGACTTTGCATATGTGACAAGGGTGCCATAAGACTTCAAATGGCCTCATTAGCAGGTGTCCATTTGCCTACATGACCCACCTATGGATGCATGCACCACTATGTATTGCATACTTCATTTACACATTGATAGATTTGGTTGACATGGTGGATGGTACTGGAAGCAAGTGCTACTAAATAGAATATTGTGTCATTTGCCTCTTGGTCTCTCACTATTCTATGAGGTCTATACGGATATTATGGTCATAATATTATATTCTGAGAGGAAGATGTGAGGTCTGGATCTTGGTTGACATATGGATCCTTTCCAATCTACTCACCTGCTACCAACATAACTCTGTTTCTGTACTAGCTGCTGCAAAACATGCCACTGCCATCCTCGTCCTCAGCCTCCTTCAGCAACATTTTTGCACCAACAGCATACCAACCTTCTCCTTAATGATCACCATCAGCCCACGCTGTCCCACACTTTACTCCCAGCAAACAACCCTTCCCTTCCCAGAAGGTGCCAATTGCCTGTCCTTGTTGAAGCAGTCTCTGTAATTAGGTCGTCTTCATGGGGTTAGGGGGTCTGGTCACAAGGATCTAAGAAGAGAACCAAACCTGAGCAGTTCAATGCTGCCAGTAAGTATAGTCACCTAGTTAGTGAGCGACTCTGCCTGCTGCTCATTTACCCTGAGTGGAGCAGGCACTATTACCGGCTCCTATGTTCCTATGGGTGAAGTAGGACAATGAGTGAGGACAAGGCTATAACCCTTTCCAGAGTAAAGGTTTAAAACTGATCAAATTGTGCAGTAGCTGTCTGTGCTCATTAATTGTTAATGTTACACTCTCACAAGATGACTGGAAGATTTATGACAATAATTTAAGTTGTTTACTAAAATGATTCAATAGAGCGATTTGGCCAGTGAATTTAATCCAAAAACTCTTGAATGAATTTATTGTGGTTTTACAGCAACTTACATAGTGGCCGATGTCTATAACAGCTGGTAAAACTAAGTAACATAAAGGACAAGGATACCTTCCCAGGGCAACAGTCTCTTTCAGAAAGATCTATTTTAACAAGTGTCTTTTGTCTAAAACTAGGGAAAGTACTTATAAATGAAAAGAAGAACTGCAATGCCTATCGTAGTGCTAGTACTGATTTGGGAACCACATGAGTCCCCAATACATATTTATATATCCATATCTATATCTATTATATATATATATATATATATATATATATATATATATATATATATATATATTACATATATATATTATATATATTATATATATATATATATATATATATATATATATATATATACATATATATATATATTAAAGTAGCCTACCTAGTGGATGTAGATGTTTACATACTGAAAGGGTTAACACCAACATTCTCTTCCACCTTCAAAAAGGGAAAAGATTTGAAACCTAGCCAACAGAGCCATGAATGGTGATTGAAGCCTTGGTGATCGACTGCAATTTGTGAGAGGAAATTTGCTGCTATTCAGACTCTTGGGAGCCATCAAAATTATGGAGAGGTCTGGTTGGAAGTTGTGAGGTAGTGATTGGCAGGTGATTATGAAAGGGAAGGGCATTCAAAACATGGATCACTATTGATAAACTGCATCAAGGTTTTCCATGCACTCCTCAGTCACCCTTGGATTGCTATATCATCTAATCTGAGTCTAATTGAAGATTGGGCAACAGGTGAAATGTATCTTTAATCATTTTTATTACATGCTACGATAAATTAACCACCATATAATACATGTCAAGGCTGTGAACATCCCTTGAACACATGTTGGACAGTGGAATAGGAGGATGTCGGCTACGTTCAATATTTAGATGGTCACAAACAATGACTCAACAGTTTGTTTGTCTGAACTTAAAACTAATTATTCTCCTGTCAAACTTAACATTATCAGTCTGTGCACAATGTGAGACTTGAGCAATTGTGGCTAAGGGAAATCCATCTCCATAATTCTATGAAAAGCTATTAGGCATTGATTGTCAATCCACACTATCATATCTTGTCTGAATTCAGATGTCTTCTAACTTATAGCCCATAATTACTGTGACTGGCATTTGGCATGTTTTAACAAGACGAGCAACAAAACAAGAAATCTAGGTTCTGTACTGCATATTGACCTTATAGACCTATCAATCCTTTTTACAATGTTTTCATGATATAATATGAGTACATCCCTGAAGGTCATATATGGTAGCAGCATATTATCCTTCATTTATAAATGGATAAGCTCACTTGGAAATATGAACAGTGGACACCTGTTCCCTTCCTGGAGGAAAGACTTATCTGTTCGTAATGACAAATACAATCCCTAGCAAATCAAATATCACTTATCCATATAGTTAGAGTAAAGTCTGTATAAAGTCCATATACGCTGTGTTTTAGAATTTCAAGCAGATTTCAATTCCAACACTTACACAAGGCTGAGTGTGTACATAGGTCATTACTGTATTTGTTTACTAAAGTGCTTTAATAATGAAAGAAAAAGTATGATATTTCAAATATAAACAAGGGTATATGTATATAATCATTTATTAGTTTAATATGAACACATGAGCTGTTCTTGGAGTTTTTATGATAGCACTTCACATTTATCAGGAGTAAAGAGATTGTTTGACCTACCTTATACAAAGATAAAATAAATAACCTATATCATTTGCCTGACCATGATAGATGAAATGGACTATAGATTCAATACTGTAGCAGGAGCCATCCTGATGAGTTTCCTCTCGGAGCCCTCAGAGTGTTCCCCTTTATAGACAGCCTCCCCTGACCCCCATCCATCATATTCTCTAACTCAACTTGTGACTCCCAATTATGAGCACCTCAGACCAATATGCACCTCTGGAGAAGGTACCAGCTTTAGGTATAGACTATGATTTGGTCAGAGAGAGATTGAGATGACAGAGAAGAGGAAGAGAGGATATTCAGTTGATTAAAGGATAAACAGAGGGATTGATCTCCTGCACCAGACTATACAGGGTGTCATCCACTTAAGCTGCAGTCTGAAGATTTCTGCGTATATGACAGCTGTAAATCAGTGTTAAGCATTAAACAGAAGGCATGAATATTTTCTATGATGTTTTTCAGTAAATTATATATTAAAATTATTCATGTAATTGTAGGATAAAGGGGAACCTTTTTCATTATCTGTATCAGCACAACACTTGCTTCATACTTGATTCTTTAAATAGCAAGATATCCGGGCCTGCAGATGTATGTATATATATATATATATATATATATATATATATATATATATATATATATATATATATATAAAGGCAGTTACCGATCCTAATCCTGGGGCCGCTTCCAGAGAGAGACATACCCGTAAGCCAGTGATTTGTCCAGACATTGGGATGTTAGCCCTCTCTCAAAAGGGTCAATTAGTCTGAGTCATGTCATATTCGCTGGAGACCCAGGAGGCAGCCTCATGTGACAAATTACAGTCAGTCAATTGACTAGGAAACTAGAAGGAAGAATGGTAATAACCAAGGAAGAAGAATGCTAAACTAAATATCAATTGTCCAAATGTAAAAATGATACTTATATCAAGGGAATTAAGGTCGGGTTACAGGAGGCAACTTGTTGCTAGCAACTAATTGCAGGCATTTATGGATTTCAGTGGAACTTGTTGCCTCCTATCTGTTGCAGACTAGCAATAAGTTGCTAGCAACTAGTTGCCTTGTGTAACTCAACCTTAAGGATCATAATTATTCTAGTGGTGCGTTTTAGGTGGCGTTAATTGGCATGCCTCTTATAGTGGAAATCATATATAATGAGCATGGAGGAAACCTGAAACACAAAATATTTTGTGGCTCATACGCCGAACCATAATTGTTTCGATTTGTAATCAGCTCATCAAAGTAAATCTTAATGTGTATTTGGTGTAATCTGTCTATTGAGAAATTTAGCCTGTCTACACTATTAGATAGTTTGTTACAGTCTATAAAGGAATACATATATTGTCTAAAGGGATGAGTAAAAGTATATATACACACAAGAAATTACGACTCCTATTAGCTGGAGAATATTTATCAGGTAGGGTCACAATAATTATATCCACAAATTAGTTTCAGATTAATATGCAGAATGCCATGTCATATACATTGAAACCTGAATGCCGGACTCGCTTCTCTGCATATGTCCCTGAGACAAGGGGGTGATAATACTTCAAATGGCCTCATTAGCAGGTGCTCTTTTGCTTACATTGTCCACCTATAGATGCATGCAGAACTGTGTATCGAACACTTCATTTACATATTGATAGACTTGGTGCGCATGATGGGAGCAGGTGCCACTACATAGAATAGTGTGTCATTTGCCTCTTGCTTCTGTATCTCTTACTATCCCATGAGGCATTTTCGGATATGGTCATATATTCTTAGCGGAAGGTGTGAAGTCTGGATCTTGGTTGACCTATGGATCCTTTCCAATCTACCCATCCTGCTACCAACAAAACCCTGTTTCTGTACTAGCTGCTACAAAACATCCCACTGTCATCCTCCTCCACAGCCTCCTCCAACAACATTCCGGCACAAACGGCGTACCAACCTCCCTCTTGATGATCACCATCAGCCCACTCTGGCCTACACTTTCCTCCAATGCCAGCCCAACCCTTTCCTTCCCACAACCCTTCCCTTCCCAGAAGGTGCCAATTGCCTGTCCTTGTTGAACCAGTCTCTGTAGTTAGGTCGTTGTGGAGGGTTGCAGCAGGGGGTTCTGGTCACAGGGATCAAAGCAGAGAGCCAAACCTGAGCAGTTCAATGCTGCCAGTAAATATAGTCACCTAGTCAATGAGCGACTCTGCCTGCTGCTCATTTACCCTGAGTGGAGCAGGCATCATTACCAGACCCCACTTCTCCATGGATGAAGTAGGACAATGAGTTAGGACAAGGCTCTAACCCTCTCCACAGGAATTGCCAAAAGTGGTCAAATTGTACAGAAGCAGTGTGTCCCGTAATCGAAATTGTACCATTCCCACATGAGAGCCAGGAGATTTAAGACAATAATTCGAACTGCTAACTTTCTCAAGGTTTCAAAATGGCTTTGATAGTACCAATAACCTTGCGGATTTAATAAAAAAAAACAATAATAACTTAATGATAGTTTCAGGGTGGCTTACACATTGGCTCAAATTACCTTAACAGCAGGTGATACCAAGAAATGTAGAAGCCATGAATATCTTAAGTGACCCATGTTTGTAACAGTGTCACAAGAAATAGCTATTTTAAGAAGTTTGTTTTTGTTCCTATGCAAAGTACTTAGAGATTAAGATTAAGAAGTGCATGTAGTCTTACCGACCCTGGGACATACATCAAAGAAGCTAGTGCATATATAGGTAGTTGTATATATACTGAAGAGTTAACAGCAATGTTCTCTTCCACCTTCAAAAGGGGAGGAGATTTGAAAGTTGGCCAATAGAGCCATGATTGACTACAACTCAAGCCTTGCTGATTGACTACAATTTGTGAGGGGAGTTTTGCTGCTATTCAGAACTTAGGGAGCCATCAGAATTAGGAGGGGTCTGATAGGCAGTGGGTGATTAAGAAAGCAAGAGGCTTTTAGAACTTGGATCGCTATTGATAAAATTTCCGGTCACCCTCACTGTATTATCTAGTTTTAATTGAGTTTAATGGAATGATGGATACCAAGTCCATCTGTTTTCATTCAATGTTTAGGACAGGAGATGCACGTGCAGGCTGTAAGCACCCCTCTAAGGTGTCACTTAGAAATAATATGAACATGGCAGATTAGGACTGTAATAACATATTTTTCATCCCTCCTGGACATAATTAAGTAAATACGATCCCTAACATTTCATATATCAATCACCCATAACAGTTATAGTAGAGTCTTGTATCTGCTGTATGTTTTTTTTTAAAATTTCAAGCATACTTCCCTGACACTCAAGCTGGCCCTGTATTTAAATACTTGATCCTTAATCAAGACGGGCACTTACCTTATACTACAATAAAAAAAGAATTGTCAACATAACATATCTGTCCATGATAGATAAAATGGACCATAGATTCAATACTGTAGCAGGAGCCATCCTGATAAGTTTCCCCTCGGAGCCCTCAGAGTGTTCCCCATTATAGGACTCAAAAAACAAAGTCCAATGGTGTTTTATCAGAGTCAATAGGCATTACTTGTTGAGTGCCACAAGGATCGATTTAGGGTCCTTTTCTATTCCTTGTTTATAAATATAAATGATGTTCAAAAAATTTGTGAAAATGTAAAAATTAGTCTCTTTGCCGACGATACCGTCATGTATACTTCTCATCCAAATGAGTCTGTAGCTATTGAAGTTATGCAAAAGGGTATTACCACTTTTGTTAAATGGTATAACAAAAACAAACTTACCGTAAATATTGACAAAACAAAATATGATGTGGACTAACTAGTAAGTACTAGTATTGATCACCAGCGGGTAGTCCAACCTTACCACCGTGACGCCGTGACGTCACTGCTGGCTGCTACTATTCAAATATGGACAGATAAAAATTCACTATCTGTATCATTATTACTGATAAATACATTTAATGACTCGGGTTATATTATTGTACAATCTTGTGATTCATGGGTACCTATGTATATATACTCGTTGCCCGTGGCGCATTTTTTCTCCTTCATCCTGAGCAACCACTGTAGTGTCCTGTAATAATTTTAATTCCATTAAAATTGTGTCCGGGTAAAATTTAAAATGATATTAATTCAGGATGTATATATGTTATTACGGTATCTGTTAAAATGTTTATATTGAACGAGAATTCATGTAATAATTCAACAGTGTCAAAGATAATAATGATGTCTAAGTACAAACAAAATGATTTATTACGTATGTAAATTTGTGCTGATAACCGGTGCATATAATTTATTAAAAATATAACAAATGTTTATTAAGGTGGCTGACGGAAACTAGTTTACTAAGACGCAGCCTTTTTTGTCTATAAATCATATTGGAATCATAACATTGTGTAGGGTCTCATAAGTTATCAAATTCACATTCATTGTGATATATCATTGATAATGCTAGTATAACTTGATAATATAACTTGAGGAATTTGTACTTGTATATACTGTTGATTATAGACAAATACATTTTTGAAACTTGAAACTTGAACTTGAAACTTATAGACAGCCTCCCCTGACCCCCATCCATCATACTCCCTGACTCAACTTATGACCCCCAATTATGAGCACCTCAAACTTATATGGATAATTGACCAACTTTAGGTTTAGATCATCATTTGGTCAGAGAGAGATTAAGACCACAGAGGAGAAATATAAGAGAAGAGAGGGTTTCATGAGGAAAAGGACAGGGTAAGAGAGGGGAATTGTAGAACTTTAAAGAGGTAGAGAGAGGGAGACAAAGAAAGAAAGAAAGGAAGAAAGAGATGGAAATATAGATAGATAGATAGATAGATAGATAGATAGATAGATAGCAAGTCTTCCATTAAAGCCAATGTTTTCAAGCGGGTTTTACTTCTGGATTGCATCGGAACTATATCTTTTTTCTTCTTCTTTTCATTGTTAGATAATTTACCTGAAAATGTGTTCGAAGGGTTACCTGGAGCTGCTGGCAAGGATGTTTCAGACAGTTTAAAAGAAAAGATAACAATTAGAAAAGATTGTATAGAAATTACATTGGGTGGCAAAATTGCAGGAAATAATATCACAAAATAATGTTTCTTGTCCTAATGAAATTATTTTATGCTTTTCCTTACATTTCCTTATTGGGACGATAATGGACACATAAAACTAATGAATTCAATTTGCCTGACATCTTTAGCTGTTCATAAGACAAAAATAATTGTCATGAAAAACTATGGTCATTGTTGTTTGGGTGTATTCACCAGAAGCCGTGTAGTATTGTCAGACATAGAATTACTCTGCTATACCTGAACATACATTTCAGAGTCAGCATTATATGTAATTCTAAGCCTCTCCGAGTTCTGTATACGAATCTGAATATATATATATATATATATATATATATATATATATATATATATATATATATATAATATATGTGTGTGTGTGTGTAGACTGATGGCGGTGTTTATTGTATAAGGCATCCCACTATTTATGGTGTGTAAACAGGTAACACAATAACATACAATTATCATTGTTTTACAGCCATAAAGACCAACCTGTAGAGTTTCACACGCTAGTAAATATATACCAGATGCACATATGGTAAGGCCAATATACTTATCAGGCTCTTTTGTGCTTTAGTCCCACGCATTATTATAGCAGAGGTAGCTATATATAACATTTTTACCCTTTAAACCTAATTATCCTACTCGTAATTCGTTGTACTGAACTAAAAAAGCAAGAGCTTCGAAGCTATCAAATAATGCACATTTCTGATTCTCGAAATGATTACATCTCAGGCAAAAAGAAAAGAGGGTGGGTTTCAAAAAGTATGCTCTTGAAGATTAGGTTGGTAGGTAGGACTTGGAAAAAAACCTTTTTACTGTTGAAATTAGCAGAAATGAGTTGTGAATTGCCACATGGACTCGTGGGTCAACAGGATGACTCACTGATCCCTCCAGTAAATCGAAATACCCTGACATTTTTTGGATATACTTGTTGAAAAGCAATTTTTTGAGGTCAGACAATTATTTAGGCTAATGAAGGCAGTAGGAGCTTGATATTCCTTACCAGAACTTGGCTAGAATCTAAAACACCTTTTCGGTGTCATAAAGACATCAACTGATCCAATCGTAATCCTATGAAGAATAATTCATGAACTTTCCTGGTCACAAATAAATGATGCAAACAATTTATTTTGTCTGACTTTGGATAATTTTGTTACATTTTATGGGAACTTATTAAGAAAAGTCCATATCCATATCCAGACTCCTTTTAATTTGTCATACCTATACCTACAGACAAGTTCAGTGTTGCAAATAATAAATGATGTCACAAATGAACGCTTCGTTCCTGCATGTGTGTTAAAAAAACCTTTCTGCCTACCTTTGAGTTTTCTGGCTTTATTTCAGTCCTCTATTTTTCTAAGGTTTATTTGAACATTTTCAGTCATCAATATATTCATACCTGCTTTGAACCTAGTAACTTTTGCCTTAAGGTGTGGCATCATGGCATTTTCCTAGACTGCTGCATCCAGAAATCCATCAACTTCAAAGCAGAGGGTGGCGACAGGGAAGACCTTCTCTCTGTGTCTCAGGTTACCCACCACATCACTCATCACCTTTTACAAGTAAATACCCATACCCCCTCCCGCATGCTTCTTTGAACTTAAAGGTGATACTCCCCTTGTGGTGCTTCATCATAAAATATGTCCCAGTAAAGGGGATCCTTACACCATATCAGGTGTGCTTTAGATAACATACCTCACAGACTGGAGTAACGATACATTTATAGCTCCAGCCAAAATGTGAGTCACGCCTTTGGGCCTTAGGGCTTATTATTTTTCTCTTTTTGTTTTTGTTTTTGCAAGAATCCCTACTATTCTTTTTCTATCTACAATTAAAAAATATGCATGGTGACTATCCTTTCCTGTTAAACACCGACAGATCACACAGTCATAATATCTCACGCAATGTGGTGTTCTACCTTGTCATATAGAAACAACAATGGCTCTCCTGTACCAGTAGTGACAGACATGGTAAGCAATGAACAGTGATGAACCGATGCTAATCCTTGGGCCTCTTCCTGAGACAGACACAGCGGTAAGCTAACAATTTGTCCACAGTTGGCGATGTTAATCCTCCCACAATAGGACCAATTTGTCTCAGTCATGTCAGGTTAGGCCCAACTCAGGAGGCAGGCGGATGTATATTCAATGTATAGGTTACCGTAGTGGCTTAATTAAGCATAGGGTTTCAAATAAGCGCATGTCTTGAACAAGCGCAGGGTCAATGAGAGCATTGAAAAATTAGGCCATTTTTGTATCGTGAATAAGCGCAGTTAAGGGCAGCGTAATTGGTACATGTACCATCTAAATTTTGCAAAATCAAAAGATCACATTTTCTGCCTGGTCCCTATGTACATGAACTTTAAATTTTCTTTGGGAAATATTATGTTGAGCCTTTTCCTTCAAATCATTGATTCCCAAAGATACCAAACATAGAAAGTGTATACTTTGGCAACATGTTCAATATGTTACAGGAAATCGATGATGTACTAGGATTCGTTTTACATAGTACCTGTTCTGTCTATAATCAGTTCTATCATACATTCATTAATTATCATCAGACAGAGGTCAATTTATTCAAATCTATCCCGAATGATGTCCTCCATGTTTAGTTCCGCAGCCAACCACCAGGTGGCTACTGACCTTGACCAGTGGATAAAGCTGCACCCTGTGCTATGAGTTTCTACGATCTGGAGATGTCAACAGCTCTGCATATTAACTTATTCTAACAATACTCAATATCTGTAATGTGCTTTCTAAACAATGTGATACTTGGAGAGGAAACAAACACAAAATAAACTTTCCAGAGAATGAATTACTTGTATAGGTTTCTACAGTACAGTGGCCCTGTTAAGCTGCTATTACTGCCCTGCCATCTAGCGGTATAGGGCATGAACTAGCCCTGGTGGACTTCCCCATTGATTTGATGTTGACACTTGTTTGGTCCATACATACATATATAAAAAGCAGGCGCCTGCCCTGCTTTCCACGGTATCAAATGATGCCAATTCCAGCCCTGTAGGTGGACAGGTGGTCACCCTGGCTCGGCCTCAGGTGAGGGTCAGTGCTCTGTAGATAATGGTATTGCCACCTGCCTGCTGCCCTCAGAGGGGACAGGTGTGTTGGGACGAGATCCCTGACCACTTATCTCCTCATCAACGCATAACTCATTTACCTTTAACTAACCTCTGTTACATTCAGAACCACTCCCAGGTGAGGCTCTCCCAATCTACAAGCAATTATTTGGATGAGAAAGTAATTATTTGTTCTTTGGGAGAGCTTTTTCCTCAATCGGTAGAACATCTAACACCTTCCAGCTGTTTGTATTAGCTGGGCATTAACTAGGTGTCAATAGAACTGTTTAAGGAAATATCCACACCTGTAAAATCCTATGTACTACTGCAGAAGCCATAATGTCAAAATCTACTACACAACAAAGTGCAATGACATATATCATTATTTTATCTGTCATCAAGCCAACGTAATGATTACCACTACTACAATGGGATGTCACTAGCAAAAAAACAATTCACAGACAAAAATAAGTTTTATTTTAAATGGGCAAACCTTCTCAGTGCCCAATTTATCATGATATGCCATACTTTGGTATCCATGTGAAATTTCCTATGTAAACTGAAACAAATTTTTGTTCTTAAGCAGAGTTGTCATATATCAACGACAGGGGGTCGGTGCTGAATTCGAGGAGCTGTGTGAGAAAGTTGGATTGTTACCAAGTTGGTCTGGGTGGGGGGGGGGGGGGGGGATTGTAAACAATTTAGACACATTTTTTTCTTTGGGTGGGGGGGGGGGGGGGGGGCATAACAAATAAGTCCCTTTTTAGCGAAAAGGGCAACATTCTTTCCTGGGTAGACTATGGAGTTAAAGATGGTGTATCAGCTAAAATTTCGTGACTTTTTAATCATGCCATATTACTATTGCATATTCTATCCTATACATACTCCCTACATTTTAAAACGATTGGCAGAGTCTAAATCCATAAAATTAACACATGTAGGGCAATCATTTTTGCTGTAGGTCGACACTAAAACTCCCTATGTTGTGGTACTGCATGGCTCATTGCTTTCTCTACCAGGCTAGTTTCCCCTGTACTCACCTGGGGGAGTGACTGAGTCAGTGAGGTGAAAAGGCTTTATTGTTAATTATCTCAAATCATATATTTATAGACAAATATCTTGCAAATATTGAGTGATGTTTATCAGCTAAAATTATATTAGAACCCATGGCATTCCTTTTAAGGAAAAAGTTTGGGAAGTGTACTAGTTGATACGCCATCTTTAACGCCGTAATGGGCCTGGCAGAACAAAGCAATTCCATGAAATATATGGTCTCCTTATGAAGGCTGAACATCATATTGATTTCTATGCTGAAAGAATGCAAAATTAATACCAATGTGCACATGTAATAATCAAGTCAGACCGAGGCTAGAGATTAATGTAATTTTCCAGGAGGAGATTATGACTTGAAAAAGCCTCTAATGAGGGAATGGGGACCAGAATATGGCCATGCCTTGTGTCGGCCTGTGATTGGCACGCTCTGGGTACTAAAGCTCACGTAGGAGGTAGGGAATAACCATGAATTACTTCATTTCTATGGTTGATGCAGTGGTCTGTTTTCTGTTCAAGTCTATAGAGAAGCCTGCATTCTGGGAAGCTTAGAGCTTGTTGTTTTAAGATTAATCTTAATCTTAAAACAACTTAAATTACCAGTAGCCTCTATCTCTTATCATAGTTGGTTTTGGAGGGGTTCAATTATAACCATTGGTGTTTGCTTCCTTAAAGATGTAAACGCATTTAACTTGACGTATAATACACACATGTATACGCAGAAAATAAATTAATCATTGGATCATCCTTGGAATGGAACCATGGACCTTACACAAGTGTCGAGCATATTAAATGTTACACTACCAACCCTTGCTTGATAGTTGACTGCACATTACATCACTGGGTTGATATTGGAGGGGACAGGGATTACCCTAGTGATATTGGAGGGGGTCCACAGGGATAACCCTAGTGAGCCATCCCTACGAGCCTAACACTAGGGTATGATAATTACCAGTGCCCTACACATACATAATGTATGTATACTTATAATATAATTATTATATCTATCCATTTGTATATTACATCCAGTCAATGTAGTGTACTGTCTTATATTGATTAGAGTAATACGTTGGAGGTACATTTACTGTAAATGTAATATATTGTGCCTCTAGAGTTAATAAAGGTAGGGTTGGCAAAATACGCGTAAGGGACTGATCGATTCCAATTCCACACAACAGTAATTTCCTAATCCCTAAAATGTGCAAGTGATATCCAACTGTCACATTGCCCCGGAGGATATCAACCCAAGTATTAATGAAAGTGGGCATTAACACTTTCAGGGCCGTAGGGGGCTTTAATGTGAAAGACCCTTTGTCGTCTACTTGTCAGTGCTTCATTCATGCCGAGCCTTTTTGACTGAAGCAACCCTCGGCATGATCCATAATGCATGGATGTAGCACCATATGTACAGTGAACTGTTCGCCAGAGCTACATGAATGCATTATGACCCTAAAGGGTATACTGCATGAATGCATCATGACCATAAAGGGTATACTGTATGAATGCATCATGACCATAAAGGGTATACTGTATGAATGCACCATGACCATAAAGGGTATACTGCATTAATGCATCATGACCATTAAGGGTATAAATGCACCAGGCGATACAATGCAGGGGTATGCAATTATGTATCTGGCCTTGGGCTTAAGGCAGGCTACATTACCAATCTATCGAGGTGTGCAGTGTACAATTACAACCCAGCCAATAACTCTGCCACATTATGAGACACAGAACCCGCTATCTATTTGTATTTCTTTTATTCCAAATAAACCCAGAGTTTCTGGCTAGCACACTATTCATCAATCCAACTTCATGATTCTGTCATGTTGGACTGATATCTTTAAATTGAATCTCATGTACCGCACAGATTTTTCCGTGTCCATTTGAGAATTCAATTTCAATGGTTGGCTTGATATTGAAGAGGTGGTGTGGGTGGAGCTGGGGGAGAGGTTGTCATCACATTGTACCAGGATGATGGACACTATCATATATATATAGGACTGAGCGACCTAGACAGGACAAGATTGTAGACATTGTATACGGTCACTATGAAACAAACAGAATACCAATTGTAAATGAGATGGGTTCCAACATCGTTCTTAAACTTTCCTGGCAGTTTGACGCTGGCCTATGGTGTAGCTCCAGGTGATAGTTCTTATCGGATATGCTCACTTCTTAGAACAGTAGAATGAAGAGTTCTTGAGAAGATGGTGAGCTACTTTTAGAGATAGATATGGTACAAATGAGTCACTGTAAGAGTGTTATAAGCCAAGGACAGAGTAAGTGTCCAAGGCGCCAGTCGGGGGAAATAACTGTTGTCCAAAGCTTACAACGCTTTTGCAACTACTCATGCATATCCATATCTGACCTACACTAACAGTAACAGAGTTTACTCAATGGACCGCATCCACATGTAGGCATGTATGTAATAAGTATACAGTTAGATCATTTCTTTTGTTATCTCAGCCAAGTACCCGAATGCAGCTCTGGTGGGTAGACTTCCAAGGGCAGAGCAAATTAAAGTACTATGTGGCGCACAAAGGGTAAAGGAATTTTATATTGCGGCACCGACGTAAACTGCCGCGAATTGCTGATAACTATGCTCTTTTTTTAATTTGAATGCCTTGCTCCACGCCTCCCTGAATTCTCTCCTCCACAACTTGTTCATTCTCTCAATAACTAACTCACTCACTCAATCACTGACTCACCCACTCACTTACTCACTCAATCACTAACTCACCCACTCGCTCACTCACTAACTCACTAACTTACTCACTAACTTATTCAACCACCCAACCTCACGTCCTTGCACAGGTATATATTATGCTGTTTGGAGGATAAATATCATTTGTTTTATAAGAATAATGTGTTGTTTATATAAGAACCATTGTTTTTATCATTAGGACACATTATTTCATAACGACGCCATTGGTACCGTTATGAAACAAAGGAGTGAACTAGTATTAGTAGTAGTATTGTATGACGCTGGTCTCCTGGCGTGTGGACACCCGCCTCGTTCACCCTAGGGGCTCCTTTAAACCCCACCAACCTTATGCAAGGCCCAGATTACCTCAAATCCAAATCTTGGTGGAGGGCAGTATCATTTAGGCCCGGCGATTATTTGTTTAACCACCACCCTACGACCAGCGCTTCAATATTAAAGAAAGCAGCCTTTAATTCTACACAGAGGAAAATGTGAGAGTCACCTGGACTCACATGCCATAGTCAGACCCATGTTGCCAAAAGCACTCTCATGTGATAGTCAGACTGACTTTGACAGTAGAGAGGGTCCGGCACTGCCTGACTCAGGGTGGTATGACAGTCAGGCAGTGCCGGACCCTCTCTACTGTCAAAGTCAGGCAATGCTGGACCCTCCTGTACCAGAGTTCAACACTGCCTGACTTTCACGCTCAAGGGTAGTCTGGCAATGCTGGACTGTATCGAGAGCAAGAGTACAGCAATGCCAGACTCTGGCCATTGAGAGTCAAGCCAAGCTGGACATGGGGATGTGAGTCTAGCAATGCTGGACTTTGACCTCAATGAAAGTCAGGCATAGCGGGAATCTCTTCTTTACAGTAAGATTAGTTGCTTATTTGTATTGAGAGGTGGTATTTTCAAATACATATATATATGGCCTCCCTGACACTTGTAAAAAAAATCCTATCTAAAATAGTTCTGTTGTCCTGGATAGGAAAGGGTGTGCTATCACAGAACCAGTCATTTAGGTATG
Source organism: Harmothoe impar (assembly GCA_947462335.1). NCBI lineage: Eukaryota > Metazoa > Annelida > Polychaeta > Phyllodocida > Polynoidae > Harmothoe > Harmothoe impar. The sequence goes on from OX381707.1 coordinate 22,622,997, forward strand.
TCAGAGGTGATCCCAGAATCTCAATGTATATAATTCCCAAATCCACAAGAATGGTGTCTTATACCCTACCATTAATCTCAATACTATATTGTGTCCCCACCTGGTAGCAAACAGAGAAGGCTCAGGCTAATTGACCCTCATTCCAAAGTCAGACATTGCCTGACTGTGTAACGAATGTCAGTCTGACTCTTGTCTGAAGAATTGTCTTGCCTGACTGTCATTCAAGGATCAGGCTTACTCTTGAAAGAGAGTAACTTTATGGGATTATCAAAGGAGGCTCAGTCTGACTGTTGTGAAAGTCCAACTGACTATCTCACCTGAGTCAGGCAGTGTCTGACCCTGGGGAGAGTCCAGCTGACGCTCACATTTTTCTCTGTGTATAGATATTTTAGTGCTTAATACCAATCAATACGTATTTCACCCCTGTACAATGTCACCTATATTCATACAGGCGCTTATCGGAATACCCGGCACTTGAACAAGCCACTCTGAAACTGAAACACACCATAATTACATTGCCTGATGAGTTTGTGCCTGACACAAAATGTACCTTGCCAGTGTCTAAAATCCATGCCCACTTACCACTTGGTAGGTGCCGAGGGGGACCACGGTGAGTGCCAACATGAAGTCGGTGGCGGCCAGACTAGCGATGACGTAGTTGGAGAAGGAGCGCAGGTTCCGGTTCCACATGACGGCCAGGAGCACTAGCAGGTTCCCACACAGAATCCACGTCGGCACCACCACAAGCCCCAGCAACGCCCAACGCGGCGTCACCCCCGATGACGTAGCTACGTCACGCGTCACGTGATTCCAGATTGACGTGACGTCACCAGTAAGACCGGTGACGTTGTAGGGGGATGATGTTGACCATGAGGTGTTGGTGTTGTTGTGGTGTTGCTGGGTGTTGTTGGGGGTGACGCCGGTGTTGATGTCGTACCAGGGGACTGTGACGTCACCGACTGACATGGTCATGGCGTCTGCGCAGGCGCATGCGCGATGTAGTGTTCACGCATGCGCAGTTGGTTAAATCCGCCGACGTCGTTTTGAAGTCAGTAACGCCTCACGTCATCATGTCCCTCCTTGACGTGACGTCAGACATCAAGAGATCACGGTGTAACCTCCCTCCTCTATTGTATTCCATTCATTAGCATACAGTATGTAAATATCCATGTACTGACTGATCATCCACTCCGACACAAATAATTATTCTATAATAAAAATGTCAGATTTAACCATGTAGGTAGATTTGACAAACTCCATCCCCTATAAAGGCCGGTACTAGAATGCGCTTCGTGTAACCAAAATATCAATTACATATTCCTTGCTGTGGTCCCGACAGCCATGGTAACCAATTAGGCTTATGAATTTGAGTGAGCTAGAGCCTAGAGCTCAATAATTACGAGGATATTTGTAATTGAATCTGACTTCAATATCACATGTATCCTCTATATGCATCAGAGTGCGGCTCCTAGCAACGGCTCGTTAATGTGAAACCCAGGAACGCACAATCAACTTTGAAGAAACATGTTGCCTAGCTCCTACCAAGGGTTTCAACCGTCTTTGAGAAATTCATCCTCAAAGTATATCAGTTGTATAAACTTGCTCATTTCAATTGAAATGTTCTGGACGGTGACAAGTAACTTTACCGAAGTAACCTTCAATGTCTGTGCATTAGCCTGCAACCTGGGTCAGTGGTGATTAACTCCTTGGTACCTTAGAACCCTTACACCCCACAGTTCCTCCTGTGAGACTGTTCCTCCTGTGTGTTAAGTATTAAGTAATGTATATATTCTCCTCCTCCTGTGCACAGCTTTATCTCCTCCAGAACCGCCTGTACCGGCCACTGGACCTACAACCGACAAGCTGCGATCCCCACAGACGACTAACTCCATGCACTGGCACCTTACAGTGCTGGGCGGTAAAAAAAACACTGGTGAGCTGCTCATGTATTAAATGCCTCTCTCTTAAACTGCTCAAATCACCTCTGCCACGCACCTCCCACTGTTAACGCGTCATACGCCGCGACCTGACAATGCGCCGACCAGGTGGAGCCACATGGTGGGTGGGCGACTGAAGACACTGGTGTCCTGAGACGTTACTGCCCCACCCTGGTGTTGTAACTCCTCCTGCTCCTCCTCCTGTTGTTAGTCCTCCAGTAGCTACTGCCACCACAGACTGGACCCGGGAGACGCGGTGCGGCGGGAGGGGGTGGGAGGAGGCTGGTGGTGGTGGGCTGCACTGCTCGGGCTCCACACCGTGGAGGAATGAGGGCTGTCGGCCATGGGCCGCTGCATCAGGCTGCCTCCTGGGGACTGGAGGAGGGAGGAGGGGTGGATGGGGGACTGGGGCAGGTCGCCAGGCACTTTATAGCACTGGAGCAAGCATATGAAGGCAGCCCTTCACTCTTGAGCTTTGTGACCTGGTCATGGGTCTATGCCCTCTGTGGTATATAACGCAGGGAGATGGATATGGAGAGAAAGTTGATTACATGTGTCAGGATTTTGAAGTCCTTATTATACCATTCTCCAATCGAAAATAATCCAATACCAACCACCTCTTTATTCACACATCCTTGGGAGTTAGTTCCGTACGTTATAGTTCACTATTGAAGCAAGTACTCTTCCGGGCATTTTCATGGATCAAAAAATAAATGAATTGGGTTATCGAAATATGAATGATTGCAAAAAGACATCCCGTGAATTTCTATTCATTCTTCCTATTTCGCCACCTTTTCGGGGCTCCTTACATTCCCACTTAAGCTTAAACAAAGGCAGTCTAAGGGCAAAACCCCCTCCTCCTGCACAGACTGATTACTATTATCTCACTGCCTTTAGTACTAATGACCCTCACTAGGTACTCCTGGTGCAGACGCTTTTAAGATAATCCTCATGATTGATAGTGAGGGGATTGAATAGTTGGTTCCGTTTTTGCCACTTTTGCTTCTATAGGATCACAGCCCTGTAAGAGTAGTTCGATGCCTCCCTCCGGCCCAGCTGTCTCCCTTTACCCCTTTATGGTGGGAATGATGGGGATGAGACCTTGTCGGCACAACCAAGCACTCCTAGTGGTATATAGGTATAGCCAAAGGGATGCTTGAAACAGTCTCTATACCTTTGCTCCAGATATAGGACAGAAAAGCTGGGCCTTACTAACCCTTGTATGGGTGTGATAGGAAGTTTGGGACAGGCTGAGGATCGATCCCGCAACCCCAGTATCTTCCTTCCCATAGTAAAAGCACTGAACTGCTCTCACATTCAGCACGACTCTGAGAACTATTACACAAAACGGTTTTCATGAATAATTATGCTGAAGAAGTATTAAAGATAAAACCGTAAGTTAAACATAAAGGAAATATCCTGGAGCCACTTGCCTATTCCTATCCCAGTATACACATTATCATGAATACTCCCTCTTGCTTCTTGTTCCATATGTTGCTGTAAAATGTGACTGACTTGAGTTTATTCAGAGTGTAGCAGCAAAAACACATGAGTCTTGATTCCAGGATTGGCTTCAGAGGTTGACGTACCGTAACCGAGGTATCTGGTGTTCACGGAATACAGAAGACTCACCCAATTACGTGTCAGTATTCTCCTAGGGTTAGATATCTCGGTCTTCGCACAATCCTTGAATCCAAGAGTTAGCTTTGGAATTTGAAGCACAGAGCTTTAAGCATCTGGCGCTATATGAATATAATAGTTATACAGAAGACTCCCCCACGTTGTTAGTATCCTCCTCACGGTAGGCCCCTTTTGGGGATCACTTTCTGGCCATTTCCCGGGACCCCACCTGGGGTAGAGCTTATCCCATTATCTCAGGTATAGTATCTTCTGATATCTAACACTCCTTACCACGCCAGACTACTCCTCCAGTCTGCTACCGTGACTATGAGCAGTTCAGGGAGCAGTTATATGAGCTGCTCCTCCTCTGGGTGAAGAAGGGGTGTCCTACAGTAAGTAGTGGGTTGTGTCAGCTGTATACAGCTCTCTCAGGGCTCCTCCCAAACTCTGTTCATGCTAGGAGTGACACCCTGAGCTGCAGCCTGCTCACTGAGCTAATCGATGAGCAGTGAGTTGCTCATGCACTCTGTGAGGCTCACAGTCTGTATAGACAAAGGTCTGTGGCAGATCTTTATGGGCCAACTCACAGGTAGTATTAGTGCACCTGTACCCTCATAGAACTCTGCCTGTGGTGCATGACTTGGTTGTGAAGGGTGTTTTGCGTGGGTGTACCTGGCCAAAGGTGGGTGTGACTGTGATAAAGTCATCTACCTCTATTTATAAACACACGTACATCTCTATAGGTGCAGTCCCTTTGGTGGGTGATCCTTCCTACTCAGTTAGATGGTTACGCCCATTAGTGAATTATATACAAAGATGGAAAGTGCGTGCTCCTTCCGCTTGTTCCCGTCCTCACCGTGCCCACGCCCTTACTACATACTGCCTTATCGCGTAGTGCTTGCCGGGAACAGCCCACTCACGGGGTGCCTCTAAGCAGCTCTAGGGGAAGGAGGGGGAGGGTCCTAGGGTGCGCGCGCAACTAGCACAGAGTGACAAGAAACTGCTAGTATTAAAGAGCACCCTAAACCTGTACTCCTCAAAAACTCAAGGCTTAAAGGACAAGAGGAATAATTAGACTCAGATCCGATTATTTAATTGTTTTGTAGTAAGTATGGGTAATTATACATGTTGCTTTTTATTCAGCTTGGGTCTGATTCAGCATGGGAATGACTCTGTTTATAGTGGCGTCGATCAGTTTTTCCTCTATTGTGTATACTCTGACAATGTTAAGTGTCCGGTGCCTAGTTATCTATTCTAGCTCTAGCCAAGACCTAATATCGACGGAACAGAACTATTTAGCTTATAGTTATTGCTAACCTTTCCCAAATTCGATAATTAAATGAGTGGTGCTGGATTAATGTATATTTTGCCATTTCTTAGATCCAAAAAAGGATACAGGGAACACTTTTGGAGTTCATCTTGATCCTAGCTTCTGATCCTTCTATTCTGTGGTACCCAACCTTAGCAGGCAGGACTGTCGTAATTGATCTAGCAAAAGGGATGCCAAATGCTATTAATAGGAAAGTTAATTTGGGGTGAAACCACAATGGTGGGATCAGATGGAACCCTCTAATCGCCACTCATGGGTTACAAAAGATATCGTTTCAAAAACATGTCCCAATTCCCAGAGTGAAACCTTGAATGGTTCTGTGTATTTCTCAAGTTTCAGTCCTGCAAATAACAAGCAATTTCTGGAAATAACATAACACAGGAAATGTTACGTGTAAACCTCTTGAGAATATACCTCTTGAGAAAAGCAGCGGACCTGCGTGCACATTTCTAGGAATCACGATCGAGTCGTGATACAAGATGATCTAGAGTTCCTCTCAAGATCATTTAAGGGCAAGGATGGGATAACCACAGTTATCCAAGTATTACTCCGATTACACTAATATAAGCTATAATTTGGACATGATTAAATCAGTTGTTGCAAAATTACACAGGTGATCATCTCCGAGAGTCTGGCATTATGTCAGTAGAACTGGCGTCAAAACAACCAGCTCACTCCCGAGAATCAGCTGGTTTGTCACAGACTCTTACTCTCTATATCTGTCTGTCTCTCTATTTCTGCCTGTCTCTCACTCTCTAGCTCTCCCTGTCTCTGTCTATCACCTTATCTCTATCCCTCTTTCCCCTCACTATTGCTTTCGCTCTCCATCCCCGTCTCTCACCCTCTTGTTCTCTCGCTATCTGTTCCTTTCCTCTTCTATCTCTGACCTATTCGCTGTGTAATTGTGGTGTTGGGTATCACTTTTGGGTGAGATTTCCTCGTCCTCACAAATCTCATGTGTGTATTCCTATGGTGGTACCAATGGTATCGAGCGCCATACTAATCGGGCGGAGTTCACAGGAGAGTGGTTTCTGACAACATTGTGGGAGTGTTGTGGGTTAGCCGCAGCAGACAGGTACAGGCAGGTTGTGGGTGGCTGGTAATACTCTAGTCTATTGGCAGCATAGTGCTTTGATGCAACATGCCCTTTGTCGACATGATGCATGAGCACAGCCCTTGAGGATGGCTCACCATGGCTGCATTCAAGCATCATGGCAACACTGCGGGAGTGTATCAACCCCATAGGGTAGGCATGATGCTTGAATTAAGTACCGCCCTGGAGTTACTCCCTGGGGCTGCAATGATGCAGCATGATGATTTTGAAAGGGTTTGGGACATTGAAGCACTATGCAGCCCTTGAAGTGTTAACGCGTCCAGCCCTGTGCATGCCTCCTGCTCGTCAGGCACCACTACTCTGATGTCCAGAGTGGCCATGTATCAGAGACACAGCCCGCGGGGTAATGGCCAGATTGGCGGTGGTGATGACGGTTGTGAATATTGATGGTGGTGCTGAGTTTGTTGTTGTTGTTTTATTGGCACAATCTCCCACGCCTTTCTCCAGGATGATTCACTGAGGGTGCTGCATCAAGTCTCTGTAAATCTGTTTGATAAACGGCGCAGGATTGTGTAGATTCTGCAGCGTTAGCGTTAGAACTATGGTCTGATTCTTCATAGTTCTATAGAGCTATGAACCAAGAGCAATGCCCTACCAGCACACAGCCTCATCCATTGATTAATTTACGTTTTATAACGCATTGAAAACGCCTTGACAGATGCTTGACATCCTCGATTGAATTCCGTTGGAGTTTCACATTATCTATAAACATAAACTCAATGGTCCAACCCCCTGCCATGTAATATTTGTGTTGTGCTTAATTCCATACATTTCTGATATTTAAATAATATATGTAGTGGAAAGGGTTCTGGGATAATTTAGAAAAAAGTTGCCATGCTTGTAAAGGTTGGAATCGCCCATGTGTCGGACAAACAATGCCCAAATTTCATAAGGCAAATGTCGGTTACAAAATCAGCTGATAATGGAAAGGTTGACATACCGAGACCTGGCGGACCTCCTAATTGTGATGTTGACTCAATGTTCTGTGCCCACTGGGTTAGCACCTTGAATGGTGCGAGTATTCACACCTAGGTCAGTCTCACCCCTTTGGTGGTACCATTTTAGGCCAAAAGACATTAGGACATGAGGGGGTGCTTTTATAAGCGCTACAATTGATAAACTGCAAGAACTGTCTCATGAGTTATCAATCTGACCACTGACCTCAGCTAAAGGACTCCCACAGAGAACTCGTTGCAATACATGTAGGTGGTAATTACATATATATATTATAACACAGGATTCCTCACGTGATAATTTGTCTACAAATGTCATGACTTGTTCTGTATGGGGTTTCACATACAGTAACTCCAGATCTTAGTCAATAGCGACAATCCTAGTAAGTCATTTTTGCCCCCCTATGCGACCAACCATGGTTAGGTAATATTATCAGCTAAAGGTAGTAATCTTTCCATTCCTGTGAGTATTAGGCCTTAATCATGTTTTGTGTTGCCTGTTGTTTTTTTTCCCAAAATATCAGGTCGTCATTCTGACAAATATCCCTATGACTAACCTGGGAAAGCCACTTCAGACTAAGGCCCTGGGCATTTACATTATCAGTGCAAGGTATGAAAGGAATACATTTGGCATGTTTAATTCTGTAGTATGGTGATTTTCTATAAAAAGTGGTTTTAACCCTTCTTTCTGTAAACGAGTGTTTAAATCACCTCTTGTGGACCACCGAGAGGCTTTTTCCACATTAATTGAAGCAACGTTATTTAAGCCTACGCTCTGGCATTTATAATTATCTTATAACATTACTTATGTTAATCAAATAAGCTTATACTTCTCACGCAAAGCCTGATTTTGCATTATTTGTGTTTTAACAAGCGTGCCAGAATATGCATCCCCAGTGGTAAAGACGCACTATTCTCGGCTTGGGAGCATCATTAAGATATTAAGGCTAGCTTTGAGGGTCAGTTTTTTGTTAATATTTTGCAGTTTAAAGAGCTTGCTACGAAACATACATAAGATATTAATATGTGAGGTTATGCTTAATTTGCTGCCCAATCCTTGCATCATTGATACGTTAGATTCTTGGCCAGCAAAGATCTGCCAAATTAGCAAAGAATTTTGTGAATCTAAACCACCTTATGGACTCTCCGGCCAGTCGCCCAACAGACACAGTAGCATGCCATGGCTTGCATGCTTAGTGGTCCCGTGGGTCACCTTACCAACAGCACAGGTCCTTCACCTGACACCCATTGTTCTGATTCCCACCTCCTCTTCTGGAGAGCTATACATGCAACAACTGCATTGAGTACTCCCCTAGTGACCCCATTGATAGTATCCGGTGATTCCTTTCAATATGTACACGCTTTTGTTCCTGTTCAATGACATTTGCGGATTTTCTGTCTGTTGGTTTCTCACCACGCACCTGCCCTTAAGGCTTAACTCTTTAATGGTAAGGGTTGCATGAACCAGGTCGCATACTGTTTTAATGCATCATGCCCATTGGTTGTCATGTTACATGAATGCAGCCCTGACAAGTAACTCGTCATGGTTCCATTACTGCGTCATGTACACTGATTATAATAGACCTGGAAATGTTAGTTACTACAGACTACGTTTCTATAGTCTATAATCATGTGAACGTAGACAAAACGGCTATACTTAGTTAGTCACCTATGTCCAATGTAAGTTAGTCGTATAGTCAACCTATAGTCAAGTGACTATGAATTTAATGGTTTCATGGTCTAAAGTAGTCACTATGACTAATAGATATAGTCAATCATGAGAAATGAGGGAAATGCAAGTCAAGCTTTGTCCTGCTCTAGGATAGGATAAGGCAGGGGAGAGGCTAGGATAGGGTAGGGAAAGGGAAAGGCTAGGATAAGGCATGGCAGGGGACAGGCTAGGATAGGTAGGGCAGGGGACAGGCTGGGATAAGGCAGGACAGGGGACAGGCTAGGATAAGACAGGGTAGGGTACAGGCTATGATAGGGCAGGGCAGGGGACAGGCTAGGATAAGGTAGGCCAGGAGATAAGCTAGGATAAGGCAGGGCAATGAACATGCTAGGAGAAGGTATGGCAGGGGGCAGGCTAGGATAAGGCAGGGCAGGTGACAGGTTATGATAAGGCAGGGCAGGTGACAGGCTAGGAAAAGGCAGGCCAGGGGACAGGCTAGGATAAGGCAGGGTAGGTATAGGCTAGGATAAGGTATGGTAGGGGACAGGCTAGGATAAGGCAGAGCAGGGGACAGGCTAGGGTAGGGCAGGGCAAGGGACAGGCTAGGATAAGGAATGGCAATGAACATGCTAGGATAAGGCAGGGCAGGTGGCAGGCTAGGATAAGGCATGGCAAGGGACAGGCTAGGGAAAGGCAGGTCAGGAGACAGGCTAGGATAAGGCCGGGCAATGAACATACTAGGATAAGGCAGGCCAGGGGACAGGCTAGGATAGGGCAGACCAGGGAACAGGCTAGGATAAGGTAGGCTAGGGGACAGGCTAGGATAAGGCAGGGTAGGGGATATCCATAGAACAGTGGTTTAGAAGATGATGTGCCTACCTGAAGTCCATGGACCATTCAAATTTGAATCCTAACTGTTTCCTGTGCACACATTCCTTTGACATCATCAATTTTTGTGATCGACATATAGTCACTACTGACTAATGTGTGACTAAGTTGTATAGTTCCCTGACTACGGGGGTCAAAATATGGTGGTATAGTCACTATTGACTATGGGTATTATTATCAGTGTAGACCCTTTTGGAAGACCAATGGATCTGCATTAAGCTTAAACGCAGCACTGGCAAGCCAGCCAGTTACTCGCCAAGACTGCATTCATATTATCAACGACATGCAATATCTATTAAAGCACAGGGTTAAATACTTGTCCCATCTTTGGCCCAGTTTTGTGATGCCTCCCTGTTAAGGTTAACTTCACAAGAAACTTCCCAGGTCAACATATCCATGCATCATTATAACAAAGGGCAAAGCACATTAACGTGCTATGCATCCCTTAAGCGGTTAAATGTTACTCCCTGGAGCCCCAGCGCCCCGTCCCGGCAGACTCCTCCAGCAGGGTGTCGCACGGCAGGGTATAGTGGGGTAACAGGGACATGGCTTCGCAAACTGAGTTTTAAACTCACTTTGCCGCCGCTGAGGGAAAAGATTCGATTTGGTGGCGTGGAGTTCCTCCGGGTACTGATTGCCTTCACCTCCGGGGGCAGGGTGTAGGCTATGTAGGGTGGGTGTAGGGTATAGGATCTAGATTGCAGGGTAGGTGTAGGTTGTACCATGGGTGTAGGGTGTAGGATCTAGAAGGCAGGCTGGGTACATATAGGATGTATGCTCTGTGTGGTGTAGGGTATATAGGGTCAATTGATAGGGTCCAGAACGCAGGGTGGTTGTATGGTATAAAGTAGGTGTAGGGTGTAGGATCCAGATCGCAGGGTCTAAGAAGAGGGGCCTGTGGATGGAGGCAGCCATCTTGTAGGACACCAAATCACGTCCCTTGGCAAGATTTCTCGCTTCTTTGGTGAGATTTACAGCTTTCTCGGCATGTGTGAGAGTTGGGGTGTGTGTATAGACCTCTCACATTAACCAGTAGATGACTAGTGTACCGACTATTGTTTTAAGGGGTGTCCCTGGTTGAGCACAATTGATAAGCCCACCCTGCCTGTAGAGGCAGCACCCGCTCAGTGCACTACACACAATAAACATAGACTCATCGACTCTGTCATACCTGCATGGCTTCACTCTCCACACAGATGTTTGGTCACTTTCCAAGCAGAACTCAATTCATTAGTTCTTATTTATTTCAGGTTTATGATACGAAATAAAAGAATCTGAATTGTAGTGCTGCAGCATTGGACTGGTAGGGCCATTATTTCTGCGGCCACCTTGCACCAAAAAATGATAGAAGACACTCAGTATCACTGGAAAGCTGTGATTCTGTAGGTAACAACCCTGGTGAGTGTATAAAGGAAAAAAAGTCGTACAGACTTGGCAAATCAGCATTGAAAATAAAAAGTGTGAAAATAGCTTTTGATTATGAGAAATTGTATAAATAATACTTAAAAGCATTTAGAACTCTCTGAATGTACATTCCATCATATCGGAAGACCATCTAAATCCAGAACATAGAATCTTGGATGTTGTAGGTCATAGGTCCCAGGTCAAGGTCAAATAACTGGGATTGGGATATAATATGTGATCACAACCTCCTATACATAAATTGTAACCTCTATTTTTCTTATTATGCTATTTTGTAATCTATCAACCACAGTTAATATTGGACCCTCATTCCAGAGGTCAAAGCCACGACCTGATGATAGTTGACATGTGCAGACAGCTTCACATGTCATTCAAACATAGGTTTAATAGGAAAAACAGAACCATCACAGATAATTAGTTGGGTGATTATGCAATAACTTTATGGCAGGACTTATTTTTACATGAAACAGTATTGTGAATAATATCAACATTATAAAAAACCTATATCAGAGTTACCATCACTGTGTTTGTTAATCCAACTGGCACCCGTGCCACTGGTGCCCCTCTCATGAAGTTACCCAGGCACAGATTAACCATGTACATTAAAGGCCCCAGCTACCAGGCAGCATCCCATTCGAATGCTTTAGCCAACACCTGTGGTGTACATGTCTAATAGACAAGGGCAGTTTTAAAGTAGCAATTAAAAGACACCTTGGTAAACTGTGTATAAGGGGCTGGCATCATGACCGCCCCTTCTGTTTTTTGAAGGTATACCAAAATTAATGAGTTTAACGAAGACCAGCCCAGACCAGCTTAACCTCTAATTTTATATTAACAGACTTGTAATATCTTCCTCCCCTCCTTGGAGAAGGGATTTATTAGCATAGCTTAAATCAGGTTATACGTCATCATTTTCTATGTAAAAATTCACCGTAGAGCAAATTTTGGCCCATTTTCACATAGATGTGTGGTCATTGTGATGGCCCCTAGTGGCCAAACCCCACTACTAAAACTCCCGCCTGGATGTACCTTTCTCCTCAGCTGCCCACATGTAGGATGGGTGTAGGGAGTAGGCTCTAGGACGCAGGTTTGGTGAAGGGTGGTTGTAGGGAGTAGGTCTGTTGTACGGTGTGTAGGTAGGGTGTAGGATGTAGGGTGTAGGATATAGATATGTAAGTTGAAAATCGTAGAGCGTTTCGGTACAGGGTGGGTGCAGGGTGTTGGATGTGTAGGGTCTTTGGCGTATGGTCAGTGTATACTCTCCATTGGTTTGGAGCAAACCTATAGACGGAAGTAAATATGTATTTGTATACAGGTACAGATTGTTAAATAATTATTAACTCCATTTAATCATTTAGTTGGATGATTATCTATTCGCTATATTGTATAGCCTACTGCGGTGTACACTGTAAATAGCTAGTGTAGGTACACATTTTACTTACAATGAACTATACGCCAAAAGTAGAATGAACTGTAGACCTACACAAATGGCAACCAACTTTTTACAGTGTATATAACGGGCGGCTGCAGGGATGTAGGCAGCATAGGGAAGTAGATTTCAATTGAAGAGGATATAGAGACCTGTAGAGAGGAGAAAAGGTGTAGGATGTGCAATAGGTGTAAGATGAATTTCCTAGCTCTAGATATTCTAGTGAGCTTGAATCACATCATACGGGTTTGTGGAAGAGTTATATGCCTGGCAGCCAAGCCCATGTCTTCTCGAATCGCTCCATGTGGCGGTCTCTTTTACCAGCTTCTATAGACTTGTTGAATACAGCCCAGAAACCAATATCTAGCATCAGCTCACCCATGCCCCTTCTTCTGCCTTTTCAGCGCCATTCGATACAATGTATTGACCCGAACCCCTTCATGTCTCCCTCTATAAGCCCGCCTCCGGCCGACATCATTCGCCAGTGTATGTCGCCACCAGTACAGCACATCGGGGGTTTTAACCCTTTAAGGGCCGAACCATGCTTTACTGCACTATGCCCTTGGTCAGCATGATGCATGAATGAAGCGATGGCCCTCGATAGGACTACATTAATGCATCATGCCTACTCTTTAGGAATGTGTCAATCTCGTCGGGTAAGCATAATGGTTGAATCCAGCCTCCATGATTAATGACCATGACTGCCTTTTGGCATCATGATGACAAGGGGCATGATGCATTGAAGCACTGTACTGCACTTAAAGGGTTTACAGTATATACGTTATTTTTACAGCTAAAAACAACACGAAATATTGAATTAGGCCCACAGAAATATCTTCAAGTGGTCTATTTCCTCCGAAGGTTGCTAAATGTGTCCATTGTACATTATAATGTTCTCCAGTTAAAAATGTTATTTCTAAAATCGGTTATAACGAGTTGGACTGTTTTCTCATTTACCATGGTTTTCAGAACACATCATGATCAGTTTCACCGGAACTGAGTCCATCATTTAAATGATTACTCCAATGTTATTCTATTATTTGTATTTCTACCGTGTCCATTTCACATGCCGATCGCAAAAAGCGTTTTTAAGTTTGTTTATCACCATATCAGCTAATTTAAACGATAAAGCTCTGAAAATGATGAAATCAATTATATATTATCAAATATCTAAGAGAAGGCCAGCTGCCACACATAAAAAAACACGTTTTTAAATCATGATATTATTGTATCACTTAATCTAATCAGCTAACCTTACCAATAAGCCTTATTAGCTTTTTATTGCTTTGTTTATCGGAAGGCATCGAGAGGGGGCTTTTAATGTTCCATCCCTTTACTCACGTGACTCTATTGTGTGTGCCTTCCAGGCCAGCGCGGGATCATAAAACACTGTAGCTCATAAACCTATAAAAGAAAGTTAACTGCCTCCTAAAACGGATCTAAAGGGTATAACGCGAAGAAAAAAGAGATTATGAAATAAAAACCCGGCGCATGCGCATATTTCCATAACTAACATGCCATTTCCGGTTCCTGGAGTGGTAGCGGAGTTGGCTGGTGCCCTACGGCCTACAGCATCAACATGGATAGTGATATATGACCCAGTAGGAACCAGCGAAAAGGTCCCGACTGGCATTTGGTTGGCTGGGTCCCGAGGGAACGCTGCCTAGTCGGACATTATCTGAGTTCGTAGGTCACTTGTCCCGCACTCTCTGCCTATGGAGCACCGTTCAAGTACCTGTCTACTGAGTTACTGACATAGTCTGCATGCAAACGGTTCATCAGTGTGCTATTGAAAATATGAAGCCATGTAAATGATTCTCTTTGATATGATATAGTATCAGAAGATCAGGACTATGATTATATTCATCCCATCTCAAATATAGCTTGGCAATACCAAAGATCCGAGTCAATCATGATTATACCAATAAAGACAATAAATATCTGAATCCAATTTCAAATCGGATGCCCTAAATAATCAAAGGTATGCCTGCACACCTGGCTTTGGAGGTATCAATGAGATAGAAGTAGGCCTACACACCCAGAGGTGAAGTGCTTTATAAAACAGAAATAGACCTACAGACATAGGTGTGAGGTCCTTCTTAAGGCCACTTAAAATTGATTATCAGCTTTGCGGACACCGCGCGCATCCTCTAAAAAGGGCCGCATTGGTCTTTTTTTTTCACCTTTTAAGAAAAAAAAGGCCAAAAAAGGGCGCATCTTAAGAAAATCAGAAGACATGTTGCAAAAATTTCAATATCTCAGCTGATAATAGGGGTAGAAACGAAGTTTAAAGGGCATTTTAGACCTTATTCATATGTGCAGACCATCAATTCATGCAAAAAAAAAGAAAAAAGGCCCTCCCGCACCTCAAAAAAAAAGTATATAAAAAAAAAAAAAAGCCTCCCTCCCTCACCGATTTTTTCCAAAAAGTGTCCGCAAAGCTGATAATCAATTTTAAGTGGCCCAAGATATATCAAATCAGGTACAACAGAATGTAATAGTTCTTTCTATGCTTGCTCACCATAACTTAGTAAATGGGTGCATACCATACACAGAAAGGGTTCCGGCATCTGCATTAACCCCCTTAAACATAGTCCTATCTTAATAGGAATTTGAAATGGACTGATACCAGTATTTCCCGATGGGTTAAAGCTGCTCTTTGGACTGCTATTTGGATACTAAATTCGGTACCTAGAACGATAATATTTTTGAACATCCAAGCATAGATGCAATAGAAACAATGTCATTTGAATATCTAATCTCACTTCAATGGGATATATGATATGACAATGCTATCCCCTATGGAGGCATTTGGGGCTACAGTTGTAAATAGAGGACAAGGATACTCTGTGCTTGTTGTGGTAGTCATCCTGATGAATGTTGGAAAATAGCTGCATCATTGTTGTCACTAGTTATAGCATTGTGTAGCTGATTCATTATGTTAGTATAAAACACAGTGTACTGTCTGGTAGCTGGGACTCCAGACTCACATAGATACATAGACAAATACCAATGCCCATTGATACCGTCTGTGCTGTATTTCATGAGTGGGGGCTGGGGCAATATCCCACAAAGCCGCAGGCTGAGTGGGATGTGCCCCAGCCTCCACGAGTGACGGTATCAATATAGTTGGCATTTTGGGTTTATTTTTTATTTTAAGCCATTGAATGAAGGAAAAAATGCTTTTTCTTAGCCCATTGAATACGGCCACATTGTATTCAATGGGGGGCATCGGATACGGCCCTTCTAGTACTTAAGCATAGTAAAGCTTGTATTTTAAAAAAAGAATCAGTATGCTGTGCACACACACAGCAGGCACAGATTTCCATGTACTGGGGGCTCTGGGGGTTACCAGACTCTGCTGTGGAACTCTCCTTGCAGGAGGTGCAATTTAAAACCTCTTTCAAGGATACAAGTTTATCAAGGCCAGTCTTACTCAGTCACAACACAAGTAACTCCAGTAATGAAAATTGCTGAGATACTTTGTAAAATATTATATTAAATATGAAGAAACTATCAGTGCTCACCAATTGTGTTGGTATTAGGTTTATCAAAATGGAAGCAATAGGTTGATGTTTTAACATGTCCCCAGAGCATTGTAATAGGTGCTTTTATAATTCAGCAATGTACCTGTGGTTTTTGCTATATTCAGAGCCTTTCGCAGTGCTTTGTGCAAATGAATTAATAGGTTATAAGGTTTACATCAGTTGTTATTTCAATTTGATATCATAATACAATAAAGTTGATGTCTAAATGAAATAGGTATTATCACGACTCTGGTGAAGCATGAAAGGTCAAGGTCAAAGATCATGCGTGTTACATCATGTTTTTGATGGGATAAAATCATTAACATGTGATTAATACTTTATGTGAATAATTATCACTAGAAGCTAGACTGTGTCTCTATTTTTGCTTTAGAATGACTCTGGTCAGATGATACTGGATTGGCAAGACATGACACAAGACCTGCAAATACTGTTAGATGAGTGAAACCCAGACACTATACAGTGCTATTGCTTTTGTTCAGGGCTGTGTGCTGGTCTGGTCCAAGGGTGGTCAGGTCTGACTGCTGGAAGCAGAACTGATTCAATTAGTCCCTTTCACCATTGCACAGTTGCACTGAAACCCTACATGGAGAAGGTGAGAGTCAATGTTGTCAAAACGACACACACATACTTTTGAATGTCAAACACTGTCTGGCCCTGTAGGCCCTCAGTGGGTGTCATATTGACGACATTGACTCTCATATTTTCTTCTGTGTATACATGCTTGTGTACAGCTTGTTATTGCCAATGGTTGATAGAGATCTTCGTGCTTTGTCCAAGGCCTAACATATCAAATTGATGCTTTAAGTCTGTCCTTATAGTACAATATTTAACTTAACTTGTATGACAATGTAATGTTTGCATAGGCAATCAAGTTTGTTCGTTTTTAAGGATTTGAAACTTATGAATAATGAAAAAGATGGTTTGTGAGAAATATTTCCAATCCAGAATGGGCGTGGGCTAATGAAACGTCATTACTTACCACTGGTTTTCCAAATCCCCTCACTCTCCGACCACTCACTTACACCCTATTCATATTCCTAGCTTTACGCCATCAGGTTCACACCCACCCATACACACCTGGGTTAATGAGATTTCACACATGTCCTCATCAGCAATTCAAACCATCACACAATACTTTATGACAACTACTGAATCTTATCATAAGGGAATGCTGATTTTTTACGAAAGGGGGGGGGGGGTGGGTTTCCGCGAAATTTGTTACCCCCCCCCCTTAAGAGTCGAAAATCGGCACACGTGGGCCCTTTGAGGCATAATAACGCGCAGGCTTTTTGGGTTAAATTCCCCCCCCCCAAGACAGGTCCAAATCTTTTATCACTCCCCCGGTCAAGGGGTCCAAATCTTTTTACCCACCACCCCCCCCCCTGTTGATAATAAATAATCACTCCCTAGCCAAATTGTGTTTCCACTACTCTATGTTTACAAATGTCTTTCACCATATAATTAATGTACTTATGTACGTTAACCCCCTTTCTCATTAACACAAACAACCTGAAGACACATCTACTATTACTACATAATACTAATACATATTTTTGCCCAAGCCTGCCTCTCCCTTATCAATTAAACTACTTGGGATGAGTAGTTGAGTGTTGAGTATAAACGCTTGTTTCTGAACCCATGCATTAAACGTTTGAGTGTTTAATGCCATTAGTAAAATGTATTGGCTTAATAGACTCTGTCTGCGGGTTGGCATTATACTCTGATTAAGACTTAACAGCGGGAGAGAGGAGCTCTAAACATCATAAAGAGAGACAAGAATGGCGTAATTTTGATGAAAAACTCAAAATGATTAGAGGGATTCGATCTAACCACCCTATCGTCACATATTCAAAACGGAATGCCAACGACGAGACTAAATGCAGTTACACAGCAATACCATGCAAATGATATGTTATCAAAGTGGTCACTACTGATGACGTCTTATATCCCAGTGATTTCCAGTGTATGGGTCCGTCCAGGGCCCTCCGAGGGTCACTCCAGTCAACCTTAGTTTAAAACAAGCTTGACCTCCCAATGCGCTAATCTTAATAATTTCTCATTTTTTCTATCTCTTTTTTTTCTCTCCTGCCAACATCCTCTCTTTTGCCTCCTGTCACTATTTGCGCCTGTTCTATCGAACAAGAAAGGTTCTTATTTATGTTGATTCTGTTTTCCCGTTGAATAAAAATGTCTTCTCTGGAGGTCCAGCGAGGTGTTGTTAATGAGGCCAAAAGTAGCAGGTAATTAGGTACTAGTTAGGGAGTGATCATTTTTTAACAACAGGGGGATGGGTGGTGGGTTTACACATCAAGTATCTCCCACCCCCCCCAGTTAAGGGGTCAACATGACATTGTGTGTGGGGCGCTTGAAGCATAGAAACATGCATTGTTTTGTTTTTTCGCAGAAAACAGGTGATTTCTTTTTTGCCCCAACTCTGTCTTAAGAGAGGTCGAAATTTGTTCGCTCTACACCTCCAACCCACCCACCATCTCCTGTTGTTAGAAAATGATCACTCCCTTAGTCGGGCCTTGTTATCTGGCTGTCGGTTGATACTTTAGGAGGGAGTGGGATGGTGCATGCTGTAACATAACCACCTAGTTAACCAGAATAACACATCTTTTTAAATATTTGCAAACGTTTTTGTTTCTTGGACGTTTTTTTTTGTGTAATCATATCAACACATTGCCAGGAGCAAATAGATTAATTTAGAACCTGTTCTAGCCCCCTGACTCTAAACTAATACCCTAATCAACCGGGAATGGTCCCATATTATCATTAAAATACAATGTGTCATGGTAATTTGGGTTCCAGAGCCATGATGTACAGTGCCATCCATGCACATTACCCTTGTGTTCATTAAGGGAAGTAAGATAAAGCACTATGCTACCTGACCCACAACATGTGCCCGGCTCTATCGGAAAGGTACAGATGGGAGAACCCATTGTTGGGAGAATCCAGCACATGAGATGGAGATTTAAAGAGGAAAAGTGGGCCTCTATATTACCATGTCACAATGACTGTATATAACTGCCTAATTACATCCTGTGCTCTGAGTCGTTTTGCCTGTCTGTGCTTGCCATTGTTTTTTTTTTACCAAAGAAAATACCACCCTATCTTCATGTGCATTTCTATGTACACATAATAATAAAATAGTAAAAGTATCCGTTTATAAAAAAACACTCAATTCAAATATGCAAGATGTATTATTAAGTCTCGAAACAAAGAAATCGGCAAGCTCATGCTCTGTGTGACATTACCCTGCTCTTCTTCTGAAACGAGGGGAGCTATGTTGACTCACGAGTTATGGCCATAACATCGGTTATACTTATGTAAAGTATTCAATTAGGTATGCATTGCATCCCTTATGATAGAACAGCACGACAAAAAATAGTGTCGGCCCATATATGCTAATTGAATACCTAATTAGATAACTAATGAAGACAGGTGGCACATTGCCAATATTACGGAAACTAGTACAGGCCACTCCCAGCAGTATACAGGTGCAACACTGCTCATTTGTGGTGATGCCAATAATATTATTAGCAAACGCCTGCTTGGTTGGGGGCAATCTAGGAGGTATGCGTTTGGTATAAGCATGCAAATCCAATGTATTTTTGTACACCTATTTGTCAAAGGTGCAACATATATCCACCAACGCTTCCAATTTACTATTTGAGCACGACTACCACAGCTTGGTTTGAAAACTAGGCTAATGGTGCAACCTATGACCTGTTTATAATAGGAAATAACATTGTATTGATCTTATAACCACCCACTAAACAAAGTGGGTGTCCTCTATGAACCTCACCTTCACCCCAATCACGGCACACAGATGAGCCACCCCACAACTCTATACTGGTTACATGGCACACTACATGTTTCCCTCACAATTTCTAAAAATCCAACTATGAGAACTATCAGAGAAATATGGTTTTGTGGCGATGTTAGGGTTACTTCATCAGACACATTAATACGAAAAGTACAAGATGTCAAATGATACACGACACTTATGAAAAAGGTGATAGAGCAAAGTCTATCCGTTTTTATAAAGCCATTTCTCAAAAGGGTAGGGACGTTTTGCTTTAGAATTGACTTATTTTTCAAGGAGGACTTCTTTTCATTTGTCATTTTGTATGAGTTCATTCACCCCGTTCACACCATATATAAGATCTCCCCACCTTGCTTGTTTGGTGAGCTCTGCTATAATTACACGCTACACTCAAGGGTTCACTTACGAAATGCCTCAGACATACTCCCCATGTAATGAGAGAAGGTTCCAGCCATCAAAGTTGGTCTCTCTGTCCAGCTACAGCCATGTTTATTGTATATTATTTCATGCTGTTAGATTTAAGACCTGACCAACAAAATGGAGGGGAGTTATACTTATGCTTGATGCTCTACAGCACTCAGGAACTGCTATATCATGAGATGCTGACCACCACCCCAACCCTGACCCGCTCTCTACCAACCAGAGAGATGTTGCAGATCCATAATGATTATCTTCATTTTGAAAATTAACATGGCGTTTTAAGGGCCACAAAGCACTGCCACGCAATGGCAAACGCAAATTGAATTGGTCAAAGAAAGCTTTAACTCAGAGAATCAAGGGGGATTGAACTACCATTAGTTAAGGACATTATATTAATCACTGTTGGAATGCTTAACGGGTTGACTTTCGAAAAGGCATATTTAACATGTGAATTGCATCTGTCGGATGTGTTGTTCTTTGATATTACATTATTGATTTGGATATGAGAAATGCCCATGATATAATTCTCATTCTGACTTGAGTATCATTGTGACCATGGCCATCAAGGAGTTATACAAACGTTGGCGTTTTAGGATTCCCTATAGGAAATATTCACTGAAATATTGAGTCTGTAGAGGTCACGGAAAACGTAGTCATTGGATCAACTAGGAATCAAACCACAGACCTCTCGCACAGGTGACAAGCGTGCTAACCATAACACTACCAACCCGTCTCTGAGTGTTCTCCGCTCCCTATGTTACTGGATCGGTATGGTACAGAGGGGGAGGATTATCCAGGTTTTTCGCTAAACTACCCCCACCAGCTTGCAGAGAATCCTCTATATTTTGATTTTCTGGGGGTTTACCAACCCTGGGCTTTCTCTCCCTCCTAGAAGGGGCTTTATCAAGCAGTTACACAGACTCCCAGCCCCCGAATCCGGAGTATAGAGGCATCTAGCACCGGTCATTCTCACCCACTGAAGTAAAGCCCGAAAGGGTGAAACACAGTCTATATAATTCAGTATACATAAATCAAGAATGTACTTGCTGTATATTATTGTAACCGTGTATGATGCTGTCATCATATTAAGTCAATTAATTAGCATCTTAATGGCTGTGGAGTGTGAAAACACACTCCTTGTTAGCTTACCTAGAACAAAAAAGGAGTGTTCATTATTTTTCTGTTGTTGAGAGTAATGTCATGTTGCACTACTACAAATCCTTAGAACTGACCAGCCAATCGAACCAACAAAGAACTGTGAATCGAGGATTAAAGAACTGTGACTCCTGGACCAATAGTTGAAACATAAAATATTCCCTTGCCGGCTGTTAACAGGCTGATTCCTATTTTTCAATTCTCCTTTGAGTTTTTCTCTCGCAGACATTTGTTATTGGTTGTTTGCAGATGCGATCAATTCTCTTTAGCTGTTGTACCTTTTGTACAGAAGCCGTTCTAACATAATTATGAACACAACTACAGCTTTCTTCTTGATGCCTAACATTTCTCCTTAGGCTAACAACTACTAACCCAATCTTCATCAAGGTACTGTTCCAAATTAAATCCTTAATGCCCCTGCAGCAAAGGTCATGGTGGAGTAAGGACGATATTAAGGGACATTAAGCTCTGTATATCCTTTCAACATGATATTGTAAATTCTCGCCTGGAAGTTGTAGCTGGTAGGCAAATCAGACTCAGCTTTAAATAAAGTTTTTATGAGTATACTACAGCACTAAATGAGCAATTTGATGATTTTAGGGGTACAGCTTATATGCAGGTTAGGCTTATACATGAGAATTATTTTTTTATATGAAATACAGCAGTGCTATCGAATAAACCAAAAACGCAATATTTCACATACCCAATGAAATAACTCACGGCCAGATTTTAGGACTCTGCGACATCATCATAATGGCTGTTTTTTTTTACAATTGTAGTGCATAGAAAATAGCTTATTGTACACCCCGCTAACATAAATTGGACAATTTGGATGGAAAAATGTAAAGAAACAAAGAAATCTCTCATTAATGGTAACATCTTTTCACAGTTCATTGGTGAGCATCCACTCTGTACCACTACCTTTGGGATACACAGTGATATATGTAATTTGATCCCCCCATGTTGTGGAAGCCAGACCTTTTAGCTCAACATGTCCCTTGGCAGTATTTTCTGTCACTCATCTTTGTGACTATAAATCTCCCCTTCGTATAATCAATCGTCCAGTTCAGCCACAAATGAAAGGGGTCTATTTGCCCTGGAGCATATTCAACCTCTGTCTGCCTATTCAGGGGCTGTACCCTGAGCCAGTACACCCGATCCCTTCATGATCATACCACATGCGGCTCCTCAGTCAGTCAATAGACAAACATCTAAAACCAAATAGGTCTTTAGTGCTCCCACCATCTCGCATGCTCCCCACGCCATCTCCCCCAACATCTTGAGCCACAGACATGAGATTCCCATTTCACTATGAACACCAAGCCATCCTTATGCCTGCATTAGTATGCCCTGTCCACTATCCTTATTTTTATCGCCTCTGGGTGATCAATCCAAGAGCAGAAAGAGACAGGAAATTGAACGTCCAAGGGCCCAATCCCTAAATTTTACCGTGCACAGTGCCATATGCATGGAATGCATGTGTAGCATTTTTCGCTATAGACAAAAACAGGGTGTTTCAATTTCAGTAAAGCTATCAATATTATTTTATTGAGGGAAGATGTGACTTTTTATTACTATCTGTTGCTAGGCTTATCTGCTATCAATTCAGTTTCTCATGCAAGGAAATAATAAAGTAACTAATATCTTGAGGTTAACGTTTATCAGTTTTCCTGTTTTGTGTTTGAATAGCAATCTTAATCAAGCTCACAACTTTTTATCTTCAGCACAAATGCAATTAAGACCTGCTCAATAAATGCATTAAAAAAATGAAATACCACAAGTTTTACTGAAAAAATTGTAATTCTGAGAATGAAAGGGGAAAAATCAATAATCAAAACACAACTTTAATTATTAAAAGACATTTTCGGCATGCACTGGGCTCAAGATCAGGAAACATTACTGCAAAAGCTCAATATATTATAAAGTTCACGACACTTTTTCAATTCTATATATCTCTGCCCATATCATATAATATCACATTTATATTCATTTTATGAATAACTGTTTTGTTGATCTTTTTATTCATGGCAACGTCCTTTTGTGAATACTATCCAACTGTCTTTGTCCCCAAGAACATCTAGTTCTAACATCATTGTACGATCCCTTATACTTTGTTGTTTTCTTTTTACCTTATCTTAGGTCATTTTCCCACAGTAAATAGCCCTTTCAATACACTCCTTCTGCCATATAACTAGTTCATCCATTCCATGGTATATTGTTGTTCCAAATGTGTACAGGAAATGTATCCCTTTGTTAGCTGCTCCAGTCCGCCTGGCAGAATTATAGCCAATGACCACACCACAGCAAATAAATCATAATGCAGCAGTGGAATGGGTGTACATGATCTGAGGCCTGTGGGGTGTGTGAGGGTGTGACTTGTGTAATATGCATTTTGCACTGCCGACCTTGGTACAAGTTACTCTTGTATCAGCCTGGAAGCACTTAGACACCAGCTCACTGTGTGGTGTAAGAAATGAGCAGCATAATGGTGTAATTATAAACATGTGGAGTCTTGGCTGCTATTACCAGTACAGCCTGTGTATGAACCCTGTGGTAAACCGGCCAGCCTCTTGCACATGATGAGCAGCTTTCTTTGTTTATACATTGTGGCCGGCCTGGTATAACATCCCGTCACTGTTTGTTTAAACAGGGTAATAAAGCACTCTCCCATCATTGTTACCGTGCAAAGCATAAGAATGTGGTAGAGACACAATCTTGACTTTAACATAACCGCAATGCACTACTTTTGTAATGCAACAGCATTCAGACAGAGGAGATTTTGATCTATATGCTTAATGTGTATTTACTTTACACGAATTTGAGGGGAAAATCGCAAATGAGTAAATATAAATTATACAGTAAACCCATGGCATATATAACATGATCAGTATAGAGTGTCAAGGAGTGTATATTACTGTCATGGTTAAGAGTTATTCTATTTCGATTTGTGTACACATCTTATATTACCTATTTGCTTATGAAGCTTATTTTGACTCACTGTTTGTCACACTGCATAAAACACTGGATTTAATTTAATTTAATTTTTTCCCAAAAGCCATTATACATGCTTAAATGTCTTAGATAAGCAGCTATAATGATCTTTAATTGACCTTGCTGAGAGGGCTTAAATATTTTTGTAGACCAAAGGTCACAAAAGAACAATGGTGTTCCCGTCTTCAGTACATGTATGATAAAGCTACGTGATGTCCATGTTGTCTGTTTACCAGTGGCATGCATTATTGAACCCGGTCCTGTATTCATGACAGTTGATTATGGTATCCAAGCCACAGCCACACAATTCCAACAGGAAATGCTGGATCGTATAGTCATATATGTCATTTTCCTATGGTGCACACCATTAATGAACACTCATAAGATTTAGCTGAATTTACTTGTTTCTCTCAACTTTTATCTTGGTAATCCTCATCATTTAGTTTGACATTGGACTGAATCTACAAATACTTTTTATTCCAACATTAGATAGATAAATCCGTTAAAAGAAGAAAATAAAAGAAAGAGAATTGTAATGTGTATTCAGACGGGGTCCTGCCATGCAATGCACATACAACATCAAATAAGGAATACTAGGTGTCAACAAGGCTTCGACCGTTAGCATAGACAGGCCTGCTGCGCTGCTATAGTATGGTTTGGGACATTCGGGAGTCAATAGTGGTGACAGAGAGGTGAAAGACATGTTTGGAAGGCAGTATTTGGTCCCCTTAGGGGGAGAGAGGACATGCCCTGGATATCATCATGCAAACAGAAGGGTGACCACATTCTCGCCTCCCCTCTAATATCCACAGCCTGCCCTATCTGTTTTTCCCCCGGCACTTATGGGTTGGAAGTATTGGGCTATTCCCGAACCAAATTGACAGCAGGCAGAGTGGGTTTCAGGCTATGTTGGTGGTCAGCCATTCATTTCACCTGAATAAACAAGCAATGTGGGGTTGTGTAAGTGCTGGTTTATCCAGAAAAATATGAACACCAGCATACCAGAGTCTGCCAATGCTAGACTCTAGGGAGCCTCTCTTTCAGTCTTCAAGAGCCCAGCATTGTCAGAATCTGAAAAGAAGGTCCAGCAATGCTAGACTCTTGAGCTATTTTGTATCCGGCTTGTAATTGAAGGTACAGCATAGCCTGACCCTCACTACACTGAAAATCCATAGATTGAAAGGGTTAGTCAGTTCAGACTTTTCTAGGTTGGTCATATGAGTGTTAGTCATAATGGCAAAGTTATATTCAAAAATGACCGAGGGGTCAGTCAGTAGTGGCTAACCTAGGTTCATCATTAGTGTGTTGTATTTGTATACCACTAGTTGGGGCCATCTGTCTCAACCACTCAGTGGCTCCCCCTGGAAATGAAAAGACTAAGGTGGGTTGGTCAGTACTAACCAATCTGACAATAATAACTGACCTAGGTTGGTCATATAGGGAGCCAAAAAAATGGCTAACTAGGTTAGGCACTAGTGACTGAGGGGTTGGGCGTATAGGGAGCCTAGGAATATCAGTGTACAAGTCTCTTCAGTGAGTTCAGCAATGCCTGACCCTCATAAGTGAGTGCTTTTGGTGACATAGCCTGACACTTATATTTTTCTCAGTGTTGGTTTTGGGTAAGAATAGTGGGTGCGTCAGGGAAAACCTGTTCATATACTATTTATCTGGCTGCTTGTAAATTATAATTTGCCAATTAGTTTATGCCATGACGTCTCTGTGTTATATCTTTTTTTGTTTTCTTTGCATAGTCCGTACCGAGTTTTCTATTTCCAGTGTGTGTAATCAGAATTTGTTGATAATATGGATAAAATATATTGGTTTCAAATTAATCAATCAAAGGAGGAGATTCTATATTGGTAGGATAATACTAATGGTACAATATTGCCATGATAACTGTATATTAAATGACATATTTTTGATGGGCAGGTGCAAAAAATAAGAAATAGATCATGCAAGTCCAAGCTGCAGACCTTATTAATGTATGGTTATTCACTCAGACAAATATCCATTAGTCACATAGTGCATTAATGTTCTATGCAGCAATACACTATGTTGCCCTTAGAGGGTTAACTGAACTGTTCAACCTCTAAAGATAATGAGAACCTGCCGTCAGAAACAGGTGTGACCACTGCATTATCTTATTTTAACGTGCACACTCCCCCTATAACAGAGTAGATGAAAATAGATGACAATATTTTTAGAATGTTTTTCTATTCAATGCAACTGCTATATCAAGGTATATAATCAATAGGCACTATATGTTTATCATAGCTATGTGCTTGCAGTTGTTTGTGTCTTCTATAACAGTAAACATGACTGTTTTTGCTAAATTAACTGAAGGAATGAAATCCCAAATTTTGCTGTATTCCATGCTAAAGATATGACATGATTCTCATTCTGACAAATTATTTTAGGCAACCTGCATTCTTATGAGATTATTTCAAGTTTTAGACTGGCAAGTATCATCTGACAGGTATGGGTGTCTTTTATTTGTAATTTAGGAATTGAGAGAAACAGTTTAAAAAAAACTCCTGAATGTGTCCTCCACCCTTACCTAATTTAATTCACCTGATTAGACACAGATATTAGTATATTTCACAGGATATCCTTACTCAGAGAGCTTTCCTGACCCTGCCTTAAAAATGAACTAATGAGAGGTGAAACGGAGTAAGATGGGCCAGCCTGGGAGGACCTTTATTTTAATCATAAATATATTGAAGGTATTTCAAAACCTGCTGACAACTGATTTTTATCAAGAAATCACCATGCATTGTACATTTTTATAGTTTGTGCTGAAGAGAAATAAATCTGGGCTCGAGTTGGCCACTTTGAATCTGGGACGACCCATCTGGCCGCCCACCTATAGCCCTGGACAAAAAGGACAATAACCCCGATGTGGGCAAATCAGCTTGCCCAAGTAGAAGACACATAATTATAGGTCCCACTAAGCAATGTTGACTGGGCATTGAGCTGTCACATTTGGCTTTCTACATAACTGATCGAGAACAAAATTGTCATGTTTCTCTTGTTCAATACAAAAAAAAGGTGTGTTCAACCATTTTTACATTATTGTTACGTTTTATATTATTGTCGACAATCATTTAATTTTCCACCACTGCAAATCTTTGAACCTGAAAGGCCAATCCAACCAACAGAGAACTGTTACTTGAGGGCAACATTTGGAACAGAAGATAGTCCCTTGTCGGCTATTAATCCTTGTCAAATATTTGAAAACTATTTCAATTTTCTTTCCTCTGCTTTTACCTCTTGACTGCTTGCAAACATTGGTCATTGGTTGTTTGCAGTTGAGATCAATTCCCTTCAGTTGTTTGTTGGTTGAAATACTTGCTCAGAGGCAGGTTTTAGAAAACCACAACTACAGCTTTGTTCTTGTTGCCTAACATTGGAGCTTTGCCTCTCCAACGTCAACCCAATCCTCATCAGGGTACTGCAGAGGAGAGTGTGGACCGATTCTCTGGGCCTCTTATATAAGAGAGATCTAGGGAGACAAATGGCTTCATATCCCGTTTCAACATCAAGACATTTTCTTGATCATAGGCTTTGTCACCCCTTTGCAATAGCCATTCCTCTCTGATCCCACCCTCTCACACAAGTAAATCTAGTCATACCTCTACCAACTAACCTTGTCAGACATGAATACCTAGCCATACAATTGATTCTCTCTCTCTCTTTCTCTCTCTCTCTCTCTCTCTCTCTCTCTCACATTGATACCCAAAAATACCTATTTTAACAAAAGCATCTAATACTGTAATGGGGTCATCTGGAGGAGTGGGGGGGGGGGGAACATTCCTAAAGGTGAATTTTTGAAATTTGAATAAGCAAATGGTACATTCTAATGCATTTGATACATGCCTGATCTTATATATACGGTTCCCTGTAAATGGTAGCATTTTATCACTGTACATCTGTGGGGATCACAAAGTACCTCTCCCATTAAGCCCCCTTACACACCTCAGCACTATGCTTATACTCATTTAAATTAGAGAATTGTTATGTAGTCCCCCATTGAAGCCACACCTAATTCTTTCCCTGCACCAACTTATCTGACTATGAAACTCCCATTTTCATAACCAATCGTGCAGTTCAGCCACAAATGAAGGAAGTATGTTTTTCCTTATGCAGGCTCAACCTCAGACTGCCTATTCAGGGTCTGTTCCCTGAGCCAATACGCCCCATCCCTCTACGATCATACCTCATGCGGCTCCTCAGTCAGTCTATAGACAACCATCTAAAAACCAAATTGGTCTTTAGTGCTCTCACCATCTTGCATGCTGCCCATCCCCTCTCCCTCACCATCTTCAGCTAGAGACATAAGATTCCCATTTAACTATGTACACCAAGCTATCTGCATGACCACATCAGTATGCCCTGTCCACAATCCTCATTTTTATAGCCCGTGGGTGATCAATCCAAGAGCAGAAAGAGACAGGAAATTGAATTTCCAAGGGCCCAATCTCTAAATTTCACTGCGTACTGTGTGTATCGAAGGCATATGTGAAGGTTCTTTTGCTAGAGGTAAAAACAGGGTGATTCAATTTAAGTAATGACATCAGCATTTATTGATGGGAAATGTGAATTTGAGTTCATGGACATCTGTTGCTAGGTAAGTTTGACCTCAAAACCCACTTCAGCTATTCATGAAAGGAAATAAAAAAGTCACCAATGTCTTGAGGATATAGGGTAGGTTCACCACTTTCAACCGGTCTGATCCATGTTTTTTCATGAGCTGCCTTTCAGGTCTAATTGCTCCTAGAGTTTTTTTGTGCATATCCTTCAGAATTGAACCAAAATTTAGGTATTGCTCTGGAGAATAACATTCATGATGTCTTACAATGCCATATATCAGTTTACAGTATTTAATTCCATGATTCATCTGAGTATTCAGAATTTCCCCTTTTCACCCTAAGTCAGTCAAAATGCACCTTGAGTCAGCCATATTAAAATCACAAGAAATATGTGAAATAAACCAGTAATTTCCTGATTGGATTGGCTGACATGATTGCATGCATCATGTATCAATATGTTACAACTAACAAAAGAGAAGAAAACGATTTATTGAATATGGAACAATCAAGACACAGTCAGTACTGTACCTCAGGTGAATACAACTGCATTATGAGCTATCAATACAAGCAAATATTACTTGTATGAGCAATGAAGACTAAATATAACATTATAGACATGCTGTATGGAGTTCTATTCAATATACTGGGAGCTCTGCCCCCTCACCCCCTTTTCCCCCATCTTTTTGGGTTTCACCCTAGCCCTTTATACACTACACAAGTAGGCCTGCTATCCTTAACCCTCTAGTAGAAGAGGATATTCTGGGAGGAGGAGGTATTCACAATGGTAGGGGGAGAGTTCTTAGACAAAAATTCAGGGTGAGAGAATTCAAGGGGGGGATTCCAGAGAAGAAAATCCCATGGTTGATTTAGGGTATGAGGTGGCTGACTTAGGGTGAATTCATGACTGACTTAAGGTGAAATGGGTATACCTTACGAAATCAGTCCTAAATATAATTTAGAAAATTAATTTTGCTCAATAAAGTCATGATTTGTGTAATTTAGATACATATCCAGCTCAGAAATCGATTGACACTATGTATGTAAGGGACAAATAGTGCAAATTGCCTACCAAAGAGTATCACCAGTGGAGAGATTTTCATTATCTGTTTGTCAAAACAGGTCAAACAGGGGTACTTCTGACTGATTTTACAGTATGAAAAAGAGTGATGATGCGGATGCAATGTGCAGTATATATTTGGAAAACACTTCAATTCTTGAATTAGTGGGAGTTTATTGTCACCAGATGCATACGGAACTTGTAATTTGATGTCAAAAGTGGTTGACTCAAGGTATGAGTTTGACTTAGGGTGAACCTACCCTAAGGTTGATCTAGTTTTTCTTCTGATATTATTTGAATAGCACTGTTGATTAAGTCCATTACATCTAATAGAGGCTTTGTCACTTGCCTGTATGTCTGGGACCAATGTCTTCTGATTATCATCGCAAGTTTACCTCAAACCTTACCATCATATGCTAAGAGAACAGGTGATGCATGCTTAAAATGAGATGTGTTGTGGTCACAATTTCATGGTACAATTTCTGAGACCATGTTATGTTGGAGGATGGTTAATCTACAGTACAAAGAGTTGATGAGCAGCCTATACGACCAACCTAGGTCAGTTATTGGCTCAGTCTCATGAGTTTGTAACATTTCAAACGTCTTTGACCGGTGCCGTCTTTGACTGGTGCCGTCTTTGACCGGTGCTATCTTTGACCGGGTATGTGATTAAAATGAAGAAAAAAGTAGTCTATATGAGAGGATTTTATGAGAGTGGCATTTTCAATGCATTATATCTGAATAAATATCAACCATTGTAATTTGTAATTCGGCCAGTGTATAGACTGGAATTTTCTCTTTCTAATGGTACCATACACGATATATGATAATTAGGAGTATAAGAGAAATTTAATGTAAATGCTCAGATATAGGTATGCAGGTGGGCAGGCCATTATACTAGTATGCCCGAGATGTTGAGTACAAGTGCAGACCATTTAGGGCGTACTAGAAAAGTGAGTGTGTCCTCGACCTGCTTATTGTTACTTACCTCAATGGTAAAGGAGTGTGTGGGTCGATGTCATTATATCAGTCTACATCCTGTCTGTGGTGTAGAGAAGCAGAGATTAGTCTGCAATCTGCCACCCCAATACAATTACATGGTGTCCGACCTGTCTGGCTGTCACTGAGAGTTAGCAGCATTTACCTCAATGATACATATTTCCTTACCTGTATGTTGAAACACCTCTTTTAGGGTTTGTAATTGACAAAGCAATTGGATTGGATGTGAATGCTGGCAGAAAAAGACAGATTGGAGCTGTCCTGGATTTAATAGAAGAGAGGTAAATGGCAGAAATTGGCAGACGCTTATTGGGAGGGAATATGATTTAATACTAAGACTAGCTTGAGAGACCTTCTAGAATATATTATTGTGGCTATTGTGCAAGACAATATTTCTTTTTCTTAGAATAGAAACCGAGCTTATCTCCATAGCTCCAGAGTGCTGAGTATTCTGTCTCTAGTAGAAAGAAGCCCTAAATTTACCAACGAAGTTTGCTGATTTGATTTCAACATGCAGAAGTATCCGATTTAGTGTCAATTCAATCTAGAGATGTGGACCTGCCCATACAATCTTGTCCCAGAATCAGGCTGGAACTACATTCATCTAATTGACAATACACCAGGAACATCCACGGACATTATGATCAACAGTACGTGTTTTAGTCTACTGTAGAATGAAATTGTATAATCAATCTGTAGCAGGAGAGGATAACATAGCCGGCTATAGCAGTTGCATTGGGTACACAGAGAGAAGAAACGGCGTCTAAAGGGGGTCCAGGTTGCCTCCAGAATGACTCCCCTGTTTGGGGATGTCCAGGTCGCCTAAGGGCGCCTAGGTGACTCTCTGATTGACCTAATAGAGTCACATGGGGGAGTCGCATGGCCCAGATAACTATATGACTCCTCAGGTGACTCCCTAAGGTCAGCCAGAGAGTCACCTAGGCGCCCTTAGGCGATGGGAGTTATTCTGGACTCCCTTAGGCAGCCTGGACTGCCTTTTGACGCTGTTTCTCTTTTCTGTGTGTTATTGATAGGAAATATGAGTAAACAACTCTGAGTATGCTATTTTTGTCTAATTTATATTGGTGTTAAATATACTGGGTTTTCACCTGTTTCTGACGTCAAGCTCTCATCATCTCCAATTCAGTGTCGATTCACCCTAGAGACGTGGACCTACCAATAAAACTTTGGCCCAGTATCAGGCTGGAACTACCTTCACCTATATGACCATACACCAGGCACATTTATAGACATTTCTTATTTCAACTTGGTCATGATTTTATGTGACAGCTGAACCTTTATTAACACAAAACTAAATCCAAAGTGCTCTGTATTACTGACAGCAGGTGGAGACCTGCATGTAACATTAATGTATAGTGAGAAAATAGTGTAAGAAACAAAAGTCTTATGTTCTGCTGTCACGCAGCTTATTTAGTAATGTGATAATGGGTGGATTTACAGGTCCACTGAGATGATTAGTGGTTTTCTGGTAACATGGTAACAAGGTCTTTCCTTGTATCTGACGTTGAAACTCGGGTGTCAGGCTGGTTTAGATTGATATGGAACTATACTCTTTTAGGGGATATGCGTTTTGGCCTCCAATTACTCCCTTACACATTGGCCAGGTGGAACTACTTGTTTGATTATGATCAGCATTTTCAAAGTGTTTTAGTCAACTGTAGAACGAAAATGTATAATCAATCTGTAGTACCAAATGATTACATAGCCAGCTAAAGCAATTGCATTGGGTATCATTGAAATAACACAAAGCAAATTGAGTATGCTATTTTGGTCTAATTTATCATTGGTGTTAAGCTAAGAGAAGATACATGATTTGCACCTGTTTCTGACGTCAAACTCTCATTATCCTTTACCATGTATATATAAGACTTGATCCCTATGGAGGCCCACAGTTCAGCTAACCCTAAAGGCCTGCATAGT
This sequence comes from Harmothoe impar, assembly GCA_947462335.1. Classification (NCBI taxonomy): domain Eukaryota; kingdom Metazoa; phylum Annelida; class Polychaeta; order Phyllodocida; family Polynoidae; genus Harmothoe; species Harmothoe impar. Next base: position 22,655,891 of record OX381707.1, read on the forward strand.
GCCTTAATGCATTGTTCCTTTTTATTTGTTGTCATGATAATTGGATGCAGTTCTGCTGAGTATCTCGGCAGATCTACATTCAAGCACCACTTCAGCCCCATAGGGTCAGGATGATGCATAAATGTAGCCGTCACACTTTACTTTCAAGGGCTGCACTCAAGCATTCTGGGGACAGGACAAATCCTTGAGAGGTAGCCCCATACTACAAAGTCCTGTGAACCCAAATATAGCTTGGCCATATACAAAATCTGTTTTATTTGACACACCTGTCTCTGAGAAATGTAATTATATAGACAGTAAACCTGACAATATTGTTCCATTAGTATTAACCTACCAATATAGGAGCAACTTCCCTTTGCTCTATTGTTTCAATTGAGACTGATATGGTCACATTGTTCTTAAATGCCTCTGCACATATTGAAAGAAAATAAATTGGTAAGACAGTATGGATAAAACAAAAAGCATCAACAGGCTTTAGATTACCATTACTGACCTAATCCCCTTTTAACTGTTTCTCCAAGCAGAATGAACCACTGACCACTAACAAGCCCTCAAACCGACTCTGCCTGCAGTCAATTTGGCTCGGGCGTGGACTCAACACTTCCGACCCATGATTGCTAAGAGAATGACAGTCAGCGCAGGCTGTGGACATAAGTAGGGAGGTATAAAATGTGGGAATTCTTCTGTTTGCATAATGATAACCCAGGCATGATGTCCTCTCATGCCTGAAGGCCCCCGAAATACTGTCTAGCATATACTTTGTCTTTCTGTCATAATGATTGATTCTTGTATATCCCATACTAAATTATGGTAGGGTCATGGGCCTATATATACTACAAGGGGTAGGCATATATACATGAAGTATTTCCAATTTGGATATATGTTGTATGCTTGATAAAATATAACTCTAAATAAGAGGTTTTCTCTCCTGCAAAATAGATAGTGTGTTAGACACTGTGACATAGTGGTTGTCTTCTACATTAGTCCTTTGCACTTTGACTTGGAAAACTCTGTTATATAAAAGTATTAGTCCTCCCTCCACTCCATCTTTCGGTGGAAGGGGTAGGTTGTGACAACTGGGTTACCACTTGGATGGTCTAAGGAACAATATTAGGCATCAAGCACAGAGCCATAGTTTTGATTATCTAGGAGCGGCTTCTAGACAGAAGATGCAACAGATAAAAGGAATTAATTCCATCTGTAAACAACCAGTAATTGATGTCTGCAAGAGTTAGAACATAAGGAGATCAATTTGAAAAGGTGATCAAATATTTGACAAGGATTACCAGCCAACAAGGGCTTATTGTTGTTCTTTTGATTGGTCTGTCAGAGTTGTAGTAGTACAAAATAACATTAATTTTGACAATAATATATAAATGTTGCAATAACGAAAATGGTTTAATACAGCTTAATTCATCCATGGGGAGAAACATGACATTTTATTCTTTGTAAGTGCTTTATGTGGAAAGCAAATTGGTGCAGTTTCAGGAGATCCGTATCAATCTTTACAAGTTCTTTGAAACTACTTTCCTTTCAATATGTTGTCTTTTGACTTTGGCAGATTGTGAAAATGTTGTCATATAATTATTCTGATGTTGTTATCCAGAATAAGAATGAGAGGCATGTTCATGGCAGTAAACATTAATGTTTACTGCCGTAAATGGTAAAAGACACCTGCAAGCACTCATTAGCAACTCAAATGTATCAAAGGCTGGCCTTGAAACACATCTGGCATAGTTCATATGTGAAATATGCCTTTTTTCAATTTTGTCCTTGTAAGCTTTCCTAATTCTACCAATGATTAAGATGTGTTCTTGGCTAATGGTAATCCTATTTCCCTTGATTCTCCTTGTTAAATCCCTCTTTGACTCACTTAAGCCTTTGCGTGGGAGTACTTTGTGCCCACTAAAAGGAAATATTAATTTCTTCAAATAAGGATAATCATTATCAATCTGTAACATCTGTCTGGCGGGCTTATGGAGTCTACAGCAGCGTAGTCTCTGCACGCTCAAGTCTATCAAGCATAGCCTCAGACTCAAATTCAACTGCACAAATTAACATACATCATCCATTGTATGATAAAATTGGCCAGAGAGGATAGAGAGAGAACCAGGTAGAGCCATTTCTCACTATAGTTTGGGATGTCAGTATATTATAGGGAATGTTTGTGCCTGAATCCAACCAGTGTATTACATAACTATGCACTATAAAAAGAATTCAAAGGAAAAATTCACTTTTTTTAATCAAATGTCGATAGCCCTCTACACTATTATTATTAGGTACTGTGCATCACTTAGCATATTTTAATTTCTATTCATATTGTAAGGTTTTGTTTCTAAGAAAAGACCTATAGCATGGATAAAAGTCGCAAAATAGATATTGATGCTACCAGTTCAGGCCAATAAGGACACGGTCTACACCTATCCAGAAAGTGAAACATCTAATGTTGCCTGATTCCAATATCCAAGTTCAGTTTAAGGAAAAACTGATTTAAAAAATGTACAGCTTAAACTATAGCGGACCTGTTCATCTTGGGAGAACAGAAAAACAGCGCGGTCCCACCACACATCTAGACTACTCCCATTGGGGAACTCTCTGTGTAGACATCCTGTCTATTTCCCTATAATTGTGAGCAGGCATGCAGAAAGGATACTCCGTGCGGGATTAGTTCCGATTTTTGCCACCAGGGGGGCGCCACTATGACCTTAAATGAAATAAAAAGGGTAAAAATAGCTCTAGGGTACTTTTTTCTGTAGAAGAACATTGGAATACACAAAACATTCCATTTCTGGTGAAAAGCCTACATATTTGGAATGTAAGAAGAACGTTTTAAGGCCTAAATGGGTGTCCTTGTTGATGTATGTTGCCATGGAAACATGATTTTTATTCCAAATACAAAAATAAAGATACCCCTTGACAGAATGATTCATCAGGGTTACTACGGTCAAAACAGAATATAAATACCATTCCTAGATCAAATTTTATGACTAAAAGAATGAAAATGTATGAAATATTTGTCATTATCATCATTATGCTGATTAGATAGGGATATCTGGGAAAATACGAGACTTAGAGCTTATTGGGCTTTTTGATAGCGCCATGCCCACATATATTCAGGAAGCCATTCCTCAAAAACTAGAATTGATATCTTCAAGTGTGATATATCACTAGAAAGCTTATGACATCAATTTCAAATTTGACTTTTTTCTTGGAGTATCCTTTTCCCTTGCCTCTATTATAGCCACACTCTTCCATACTCTTTTCTCCATGCGTTCTGCTCTTAGTGTTAGTCTTCCTGTAACCCTCTGCCCTTACTTCATCCTCCCGTCCCTGTAATCATTCTCCACTATATAGGCAGCCTTGCTGTCTGCTCTATTATCCACCTTCCCATGACTTAAATAATCCTTAACCTTCTACTACTACAACGTCTCTATACAGTCATCCTAAATGGACGGTAAAAAAATCTAATAATCTCAATCTATCTACCAGTTCAACAACTAGAACTGTACATTCACGATACCATTCAGCATAGATCGTGCAGGCATGTCCAGTTCTAATTACTTTCCTGATGGAATCAATTGACCTATATGATATTGAACAAAGAGATCCTCTCATGCCATGCCAGCCTCCTACACGACACCAGATGAAGGTATGTCTGAGACGGCCTCATTTTTCACCCCAATGCAATGTGCTTAAACAAAGCAGCTTGGAAAGGTAAATTTGTTTACTTGTTGTGAACTGCAGTACATAATAATTAGAGGTTTCTATATTTAGTTCCCCATAGGTCGGCACTACTACCTTCCCTCCCGGGGCTTCAATGGGTATAAAGGATTGTGTAGTAGGAGACATGACACTGTCGAACCCCGTCTTTTCTCAAGTTGATGTGTCCTGAGATATATATATCTGTCATAACCAACAAGATATAAATTCTCTTTGTCATAACTGACTTTCGCATGGACTCCCTTTGAACCTCAAATTAGACCGAACGTACACTACATTATTTAAAAAAGATTTCCCAGCATAAGACCTCGCAGCTCCTACGCAATCAAAAGAAAAATGAATACTGAAGCCACCTTCTTTTTTAGAGAATTTGCTCCTTGACGCTGGCATACATCGAATAATTGTGATTTGATATACAACGATATCGATTTTCCTGAAATCTTAAGATGTTCTCTTCCCAATAATTAATGAAATAAAAGATTGAGGTATAGAGCTTAATTCCATGGTGGTATAAGCCTGAAAATGCCTGCAAACCACTAAACCTGCATAGGTCAGGAGCCATCTATCTTCCTTGAAAATAATATGAGTTTTCCTTCAAATGTTTGCCCTGAAGTTCCAAGTTCCACCTGTGAGCTGTATTGATTTCAACATGCAGAAGTGTCTATGCCAGTGTTGCTTGGCAGAGGCTATGTAGAACCTTCCGTACAACCATTGTCACAACATCAAGCTGGGAGTATGCTTCTCCAATTTACCAGGTACATCCATGGATATTTATTGGCAAATTTGTATACTTTAAAAAAGACGCAGTATATTCAATGTGTGGTACCCAATGATATTAGACCCATTGGTCCCTATAGAGGTACACAGTATTGCATCAGCCGAGATAGTAGACCCTCACTATTGAGATTTAAAAAAAATGTAGCTACATGCAGTAAACCCGACAATAGTATACACTTAGTATTGCCCTACCAATGTCAGATCTTCTTGCTTAATTTAAACCAGAATAATCCATATATCTACCAAAACATCTTATTATACATGCTGGAAGTGAATAACTGATCACAGACCAAAGTGCCTAGATATCATGGCAAAACGAGCAAGAAAATAAGATAGAACACCAGAAGCCAGATAAAGAGCATATCAACAGCCTTCACAGTTGACACATAGTGTATCAAAATGCCTCAAACACTGTTCCAACCAGCACTTACCCAACCCCATATTCCCTGTCTATCCATGTGAAATAAATGGCTGACCACTAACATGACCTGAAACCCGCTCTGCCTACAGTCAATTTACCTCAGGAATGGACCTGATACTTCCAACCCATGACTGCCTGGGAATGACAGTTAGGGAAGGCTGTGGATATTAGAGGGGAAGCGAGAAATGTGGTCACCCACCCGTTTGCATAATGATATCCCGAACTTGTCTTCGCTACCCCTAAGGCCCCCTAAATACTGTCTTCCAAATATTTATGGCTTTCGCCTTCACTATGGTAGTCCTGTGGGCCTCTCTATGCTTAAGGAAGAAACCTTGTGTGTATGTAGTGTTCCTGTTTTGGATGCTATATATGCTTTATACGACAACACACCTCCAAATACACATTATCCTTTTGTTTAATCTTCATGAAATAATCCTTTAAATCTGGGAATAAGTACTACCGAGAGTTTAAAGCATGTGTCCAATATTAGACCAATGGTGAGCTAAATGAATAAATGGTGAATGGAGTGATGAAATGTAGCTGGATTAAATGACTGTCAAATGGTACCTGTAAGAACATGAAAGATGCTGAAAATAGGTTAAACCTTGACCATTGCAGTTACAAATTCGTCAAACCCCCATCCTAGGGGAGTGGTCATTATTCAACAACAGGGTGGGATGTTAGATAATAGGGGGACGTTCATAATGTTGACTCCTCCAAAGACCACAGCCTAAGCTAACCCAGAAACGTTGATATTGATTGATTGATTGATTGATATTCTTTGATTTGTACTGAAATTGTATAGGCAGATAGTGCTAGTATTTGTTTCAAATCCAGTCAATAGTTTATGGATTTCACCTGTACATTGATATTTGTATACAATCTATATAGGTTAATAAAGGTCATCAGAGGGAAGTTTATAATTACAATTGAGCTGGTGACTGGCACAACAGTCATCAGTTCAGGAATTATGTTACACAATGCATACCCTCACACAAGCCAGAGTAACGGGGGAATGTACACCAATCCCACTATAATTTATTTGGTGTCGTGTAGTTTTTGGGACAGTGGAATTAGTTTCCTCATGCATGTGGGGTCAGGGGGCATCAGCTGGGCATGTGTTAAATATTAAAATCGTTTGGAACCAGGAAATTATTATGTTAAAGGGTAAGGTAGTGAATTACTTCTTTGAACTACTTCATACAGTAGCACATACATCAAGTATACTCAAGAATATTTGTTAGTTATATATATATATATATAGTTTATTTCTGTTTTGATTGTACAAAGAATAGGCTGAGTCAACCTGTATTTCATCTGTTTGACAATAATGTCACATTTTCACTTATATAACTTACTGACTAATAACAATTCGACTAAATGTCGATATGGTAAAGTAAATTGCTTCTTGATATGATAGTAACTGGTGACAGTTTCCTTGTTAGGTGTTTGGCCAACGCCATAGATGTTTTAGTAGATGGTGGTGGAATGATGATATGTTTAGTGGGTTATAAGTTTCAATTGTACTTAGAGGAGCTGATGTTTTTACTCCTTGGTGGTGGTAGGTGGCAGGGTCTAGTAAACAGTAGGTCCCTATATCTCTGTCAGATTTTTCAGTTTATGGTCATATTTGTTCCTCATTGCCCTTCCAAACTTAGTACCGTCTAAAATTAGTCTTTGTTCACTCTCCAATGCGTTCCACACTGAGGCACACTGATATTCAACCCCCTTTTGTGCTTTGGTCCTTCTTGTAAAAAAGGTTTTTAGCAGTCGACCGTCATGTGCTCTGGTACGGATCGGTCTTGCATCAGCAAATTTCTCATCCAGGCTACGCTTAAATGCAAATTTGGTTATATGGAGTTCTCTCCTCAGCTGCAGTGGAAGAACCTTATACTTCTTATGTAGCTTATATGGAGTTCGGTAATCTTCTGGGTATATCACAGGACTGTGGACTAAGTTCAAACCTAAGGAATATCAATACTACATGTTATTTTCAATTAATCATTTAATGTGACAGACCACTGTCAAGATTTATTTGAATATTAATTACTCTATTAGATCCATAGGCCTATGTATGTTTTACATGGATATCCATTGAAAGTATGAATTACTTGGAACCAGGGAATTATGGTCTGCCTCTCTGGCCTCTCTGGTTAGAGAACGAGCCATGTAATCAGAGGGTTGAGGGTTTACACCATGGAGCAAATTTGGTCGATTGGTTCTATTGGTATAATTGGTGAGGTTGGTAGTGAGGTAGTGACATCTGGCCCTTAGGTCTAAAGTTAAAACCTGTCATCAGTAGACTATCCGGACGATGGTCTCATGTCCACATGTACGTAGTCTACTTAATAACAACCATGTATAGGAACCTTTGACCTCTCATATGTTGTTATCAGCCTTCAAGTATTGTGTTCACATTTCAGTTTGGACTACCCACTGCCAGGCCACTTTGCCTTTAAAGAGCAGCGAGCCTAATTAGGGAATTGGTGGTAAAAGTCTAGTTGCGTGCAAGAGACCACAATTACGTTTTAGCTACATGAGTACCCCATTACTACAGGACATCAAATTACTTACAGATCCTATGTTGTGAATGTTCCAAGGTCAGTTTTTCTATCATATTACCTTATCTTATTGTTATTTTGTTTCTCTGCACAGTCTGATGGTATAAGAAGTTGCCTGTTTCCATTCATTTCACAGATATTAGACAATAAGAGCAATACAAGTGACCATTATATATTATATTCTATGTAAATTGTAACATTATCAAAGTTACATAGACCATCATGCTAAACAAGTAAAATAGCTAAACCTATCCATGGGTTACATTTTCATGATAAATAAACTGCTGTTGAAAGAGCATAAATGATTGTGTAACAGATGTATGTACCTTTAGTTTCATCTGTATTATACAGAAGGTAAATTCACCTCGACAATAATGATTATTTTCTCTGCATGCTTATAGCACAACTGAGAACAAAAATCCTCTCACAAGATAGCAAGGCAGGCATGCAGCAAGTACCCCTCTTATATCCACATCCAGCCACAAACTGACTAACTACCCTTCTCAGCTGAAGCTCCTCCACCCACTCTCCGGCCTTGAGGGCTGCTTCCCCATCCAGCCTGTAGGTCAGCAGTGGTCAGTAGCCTCCTCAGGTACCTAGAGACCTTTTCAATGACCTGCCCTGTCTCAACATGATTGTTGACAGCTTTAGCACAAGGCGGTTTTCTTAAAAAGGTGCTATTTAATAATGGAGTGTTGGTTTTTTGGTTTGTACATGAAGCAGTTGTATTAGCTTTACTAAGTTGATCCAGTCTGAGATCTACGGCAGTAGTAGTAACAGAGGCTTATTACATAATAGTGGTTGAGGCTTGGTAATAACATTCCTCTCAAAAAAAGTATTCAACTATAATGTTTAGTATTGTATTTCTGGTAAGTAGGCTGATCCTATATATTCCTTCTAGAACATTGTAGACCGCCTTTATGAACCCCAACTTTCCCCAAATCAAAGCACACAAACTCAATAACCACTAGATATATCTGGTTGTAAATATTAAAGTAAATTGAGTCATAATGCCACTATATACCTATTCTTGTATTGGGCATATCATAACAGTTAAGCGTCAATTATGGTATGACGAATAAGATACCTACTGATTAAAAAAGCATATTCTTATACAGTGTGTGAAAGTCAAAATATCCATTGTCCTTATAATTGTAGACAAAAAATGACTTGCATCCCAAAGTTATGAATTAATGTTCTTATGGTAAATATCATGTTCCGATTCCAAAGCTCCAAATGTTTCACATTCACCACTAACCTACTGTTCTAGAACTGAGTTCGGTGGCACCTCACACAGTACAATGTTTTCTTTGCTTCATCCTATGTTACACAGTGAATTAACTGACGGACATCTCACAAGGATTATATTTTTCTACATCACACATTGAAGTGGGCATGGCACCTTCTAAATATCACATTTTGGGTTGGTACCTTTTGTACGTGAGACATGTGATTAATTCAGAGCCTTTAGGTGAGAAGTTCAGGAGCAACTAAAATGATTTCAAAAATACCCACGCTGTTTGCAGAATATATATAACAGAATTTCCACCATTAGTCAAATGAGGTGGTAAGCCTAATGGACTGCAACATGACATCAGCAAATTAGGTATTAAAATTGGTGAGGCAACTGCAGTGATCTAAAAGTGAAATCTCCTGTAATTGTATGAAAATATCATCATGCAAACCTGATTAACATGACAAATAAGAGGAAAGACGTTTCTCAGAAATAGGCACTGAAAACAATGCTCCATAAACTGCCATATAGTTATCCCTTGAACCATATAACTGATACCAAGAATGGGATAGAGGTATAATAGAACTTAGATAATATTGGTAAAATTATAAATCTGAAAAACAGTGTCCATGATAGTTTGGTGAGAAGTTGGCAGTTGTATTTATTATATTGTGCTCAGTACATGTCAGAAACCTCCTTTAATTCAAAAAGCGAAGAATTGCTCAATCGTCTATCAATGTCCTTCTTTTCTTCACTGACCTTCAGAGTTGCATTCCCATTCTTGTGACTAAGAATCTCCCCTCCTTATGATTATTTTCATTCCTCATGATTCATTTCGTATTGGATCTGTGAAGATCGCATAAACCCTCTCACATAAGTCCTGCTGACAAACCTTGACTCTTAGCTGTATTTTTCTGTCTCCTATCTTTATGACTGTAAATCCCCTTTTTATAATCAATCCTCCAGTTCAACCACAACTGAAGAGAGTATGTTTGCCTGCAAGCATGGAAACCATCAGATAGTCTATTCAGGGTCTGTTCCATGAGCCAGTACATCCAATCTCTTCATAATCAAACCACATGAGACTCCTCAGTTAGTCAATAGACAAACATCTAAAACAAAATAGGTCTTTAGTGCTCTCATCATCCCACATGCTCATCACGCCACTTTTCCCACCATCTTTAGCTGGAGACATAAGATATCCATATCACTATCAGCACTGAGCCATCTCGATGCCTATGTCAGTATGCCCTGTCCACCATCCTTTTTCTATAGCCTTTAAGTGATCAATTCAATAGCAGAAGGAGAGAGGAAATTGAATTTCCAAGGGCCTAATCCCTAAATTTCACTGTGTACAGTGCTACATGCATTGAACAGTTGAAGGTATGTGGAGCGTCTTTTGCTATAGGCAAAAATCAGGTGATTCTGTTTCGGTAAAGATATCAATATTCATCATTGGCAGATTTCTCAAGCAATTGACTCAGTCTTGTTCTTGGGCATTGCTAGGTTTGTTTCCGCGCCTACCTAGCAGGAAAATTACGTTCAGTAATGTTTTGTTTTCTCTGTTCAGTCAGTTTTTGAATATATAAAGAGATGACTTCTAGTTATTATTTTTACAGATAAATTCAAGCAGAACTAACTAAAGGCTAGCATAAAATATATGCAATACAGACTGTTGTCCCTGTCTTTTATTGGTTATAAGTAATTAAAATATAATCTGTAAATATTTTGGGCTTAGTTCTTTTACGAGAAGAGGTACATGCCAGTACATAGTACATTTCTGCAAAGTGATTCTACATTTGTAAATTGATCAAAACGCTGCGAACAATATTGTGCAATTATCTACAAGATAGATTAGCATGTTGTGCTCAATGTACCTGATATTCAACATGTGTTCTTGACAAATAAATTGAAGACACATCAATTTTTCAGGGTCGTCTTAAAACTCAAACAATTAGCCCAAGCCTCTGTATGTACACCCTACATGACAGTTGTATATCTCTCAAGAATGTCTCTTTAGTATCACCGACCCTAGTTAAATGTGGATTACTATGGTACAATCTCTGACACCATGTTATGTTGTAAGATGGACATTCTATAGCACAAAGGGTTGATGAGTAGCTCTAGACTGACTCACATCTGAGCTGCTCACTGGGTGAGGGGCAGGTGTCTGACAGAGATGTCAGGTTGATGAAGGGACTGAGTGATTCAGGTTAAGGTTTGGAGATCCACCCAGGTGTGGCCTTAGGATGTGTCGTGGTCACCAGCCTGGAATCTAACTTCGTGAGTGGCTCTATGACTGAGGGATAGTTTATCCTGAGTGGAGAGGTAAATGCTTGATCAATGAATCCTCTGACTTGGAAGGGGCAGGTACCACAGATAACTAGATGATCTCCAACTACAGAATTTGGAATATCTGTAGCAGAAATGGGATACTAACGATTTAAACAATATTATCAAATATTAATATTTAGGACAGCACTCTAAGTCTTTTTTTAATGTGTTTATTCTGTAATTAATTACTTAAAATGTAATTACAGGGTATCGGCGCGTTGCCGTTCTTCCACCCAGACCGCTATATAGCTATGTGTCTGAGTGCAGAAAGGTAAATTACATGTCATGCCGATTGTTCTTTGTATATCACCCATTTGCAATGTATAGATAAAAAATAAAATACATAATTATAATTACAGTTAGTTTGTCGATGAGATGAGATGAGTGATGAGGCTATAACGTATGTCTTATATGACTGACAGTGTCAAATTACATGAAACATGTATCTATGTCGCTCCAGATTTTTTTCTTGAAATCTGGAAGGCTTTCTATTAGAGTATAGACTGCTTTCAAATTGTTCCAGCTCGCTATTGCTTGGTATAAGGCACTCCTTAATACTATAGGTCTCAACGTAGGGGTTACCAGCAGTCTAAGACCCTCATGTCTTCGTGTGGGTAGAGCTCTATTGTCTCTGTATTTCGGAATTTTGGATAGGCTAAAAGCATAAAATAAAAGGTGAATTTTTCTTTTTTTCTCCAAAAAGAGACAACCACTCTCAGTATGCGTTTGTTCAGTGGTCATCAGAGGGTTTTTCTCTAATTTAACCTTGTAAACAATCCTTAGGGACTTATTTTGTATATACTGCAGCTGTTTTGACTCCCCTATATTGTGCCTGTCCCACATGTAGTCTACATAATCAAACGTAGGTAAAAGCATTGTGTTATAAATTAAAAGCGCTATATCTTCCTCGACAAAGGTTCTAACATTGGCAAGTTGATGTACCTTATTACGTAAATTATTACATACGTTTTTTCTATGGGAAACAAATTTAAGATCTGGATCAATCGTCAGTCCCAGGTATTGGAACTCATATACTCTCTCTATTAAGACCCCATTTAACATGAACACTGGGTTAACATTATTTACATTATGGAACAACATCCATTTAGTTTTCTTCTCATTAATGGTGAGGCTATTTACAATGCACCAAGTAGAGAGGGCTACTAAGGCCTCTTTCATACACTTCTCACGGGTTACAGATATTACCGCATCATCTGCGTACAGTGTTATGTCATAATTATACAAGTCAGGTAGTGAATTTATGTAAATAGAAAAAAGTACAGGGCCTAAAACAGATCCCTGAGGGACACCATAAGTAATAGGTAATCGTCTAGAAATAACATCATTAGCTAAAACACACTGTGACCTATCTGTCAGATAATTTTTGAACCAGGCGCATGTATTTGCGCTAAGTCCAAAATCTGAAATTTTCTTAATTAGGATAAAATGTGAAACAGTGTCAAAGGCTTTCTTGTAATCTAAGTACAATGAGAAAGTAGGATTATTGGTTATTATATTATCTAAGACATTACATATGTGTGCACTAATAGCAGTCTGCGTCGAGTGACATTTACGGTATCCGTGTTGATTAACAGTCAAAAGTCCATGCGTTTCCATATGGGTTTGCAACCTATTACATATGATTTTTTCTAATAATTTACCGGGGGTGGCTAATAAACTAATTGGTCTAAGATCATTCACATCAAGAGAATTTGCTTTCTTTGGCAAAGGAATAACAGTTGCTATTTTCCATGCTCGAGGAAAAATACATCTCCGGAGGCATTTATTATATAAACACAACATAACATCAGCAATAGCTAGGAAAGAGTCCTTAATTATGAAATTCTTCACATTCTTTATAGAGGATGGCTTCCTAATATTAATACATTTAATAAGTTTAATCAATTCAATATAGCCTATTGGGTATAAAAGGTCACAATCCACCAGCGGAGCGTTAACATGCTTAGTACCGGTAAAAGGAGCTGCCTGTGGTAAAGCATCAGCGAGTTTCTGACCAATTGTAGAAAAAAACTCATTAATATATTTAGCACAGCTATTAGGTAGTATGAGATCCCCACTGGATTGATCTCTCAACTTCAATAAAGTAGCGACAGCCTTAACCGGTAATAGCTTACGTATACCTGCCCAGAACTTGACTGGATCGTTTTTCCTGTGTCTTAATAACAAGTTAACTTTCTCTTTTCTACTATTAAAAATTAATAACTCTACATTATTTCTATGAAAAGAAGCTACTCTCCAGTTGGCTGGTGTTTTATCTCGTCTTGCTGTCCTGAAGGCTATATCTCTATCCCTCATGGCTTTTATGACAATTGCTGACATCCATTCAGGTGTATATACCGGTATTGTTAACATCCTAACCGGACAATCAATGTCTAAATAATCCTGTATCACTATTAAAACCTTATCCCACATAGTCTCTGGGTCATCAGTGTTTACTATATCTTGCCAGTTATGTTCTTGTAATCTATTTTTAAATTTGAAAAAATCATATTTTTTATATGAGCGTGCCGAAACAGTCTTTTTTTCGATTTTAGTTCTCTTACTTTTAATTAAAACAAATATAGGGCTATGGTCAGATATATGGAAGTCTATTACTCCTGACTGGGAGATATTATGTACATTAGTATATATGTGATCTATCAATGTGCCTGAGACTAGACGTGTGGGGGTTGTAATTAGCTGGAAGAGACCTAGTTCCGTACAGAAATTGTCAACGTCTGACTCTTCAACATCTTTATCATTCAGTAGATTCACATTGAAATCGCCTAAAATAATAATTTTCCTGTTTTTAGAAACAGTGGATATCAAATCCTTCAATTTATTATATATAGCAGCTTTATCGACATCCTTATCAGGTGGTCTATAACATATAAACACTTTGTACTTAGTAACATTAATTAGTAAATCCACACACAGTATTTCATATTCCCTGTTTATACATGAAAAGTTGACGTCCACCTCAGCTATATATGAGTCTCTACAATACAGCATAAGACCACCAGCGTTTTTATTTATAGTTGGACGCCTATCTAATCTGGTAAACTGATATCCAGGTATATACATGTCCATATCTAGTGTCGATGGCTGTAGCCAGGACTCACACACGCCAGTGATATCACTATTTATAATTAAATTTATAGCAGATTTCTTCTTGTGTATGCTCCTAGCGTTCATGCATGTTACAAGAAGGCCTTTTTCATCATTAATCTCATGTAAATAAGTCATGTTTGAACGAACCAATGGATCTATGTACAGCATTTATGAGGGTGATATGAATGATAACACATATGAAAGGTTGATCGCATTTAACTGGCTGGGTGTACATGGCGGTCGGCAGCGCTCCGGGATACATATAATCATCTTCGTATGAGAAAAGTTGAAAATGTATAAGCATGATATATTTTAAAGACATCATGTATTATGTCATATTATTATATACAGGCAGGATAACTAGTAACACATTATTAGTCAAATTATGCTCTTCATACATCTGTGTATATATGCCATGTACATGCTATCACACACAGTATAGTTGACCTAGTCACACACGTTTCAGTTGGTCAATGTATCTAACAAGGAGTTAACAGCGTGTCGTCCCCTCACTGGGTCAGTTGGTCAGCGCAATCATGTTGATTTCAGGTTGCTCATATATAGTCTGTGAGCCAGGGTCGTTAGCCCTCTAGGCTTACAAGGGTTACCCTAGGGGAACTGTCCGCTTTATTCCTATAATGAACACATAGTCCCATTTCTATACGGTAGTGAGACAATTATACTATACATTATATAATATCATACATGTACCTATACTATATGTTTATGCTTCTCGTTCTCATTTTTTCTTTTTTGAGCCACTGCTGAAGAGAGACACAAGATGTTGATGCAATTTTCTAGTGTCAGCCCTAGTCTTGGGTCTCTCTTTCACTTCCCTGGAGGAGGGGATTGAGGCACCAGTTATCGTTGAGGTACTTGTACTAGTGTCTAGGTGAGCCGGTCTTTTGGCTCTTTGTGGCAGCGGGGTGACAACATGTGGCGAGAAGGTGAGAGGGATTGGCCCTTCTGTGGGAAGGGGCGGGGTGACAGTCTGTTGTTGTTGTTGTTGTTGTTGCTGTTGTCCCTGTCTGGCCATGTCAACTTGTTGCTGTTGGAGCATCTGTATAGTCAGCTGTGGGGATCCAGATTGTTCATTCACTTTTGACGCTCCACCCCAGGCGCCTGGCGGGTCTGGCTGTTGTTGCTGTTGTTGTTGTTGCTGTTGTTGTTGCTGTTGCAGTTGGGGCTGTTGCTGCTGTTGCTGTTGTGTCAGAGGTATCACTCCTGCGTGCCCTGCTGGAGACGTGGTAGGGGGCGTGGCATTTGTAGTCACCGCTATAGCAGAAGTGGGCGTGGCAGTTGTTGTCGTCGGCGGGTGCTGTGGAGGAGGGACTCCTAGGCCTGCAGCTACTACAGCATGAGCTGCTTTTTCATTTGGTGAGGCTGGCACCGCTATACCAAATAGTTCTAGACGTACGTTCATTAGAATTCTACCACCTCTGTTCTTCCCTTTGTATGTACCGTTAAGCACTGCCTTGGATTTTAACCCCCCCCCCAGCTCCCCAAAATAAATCACTTGTGGCTTCCAGTAGCACTCGACTCCCAGAGAGCTTTAATGCTGCATTTAATTTGGGGTTTTGTGTATATTTCAACACATTCAGCTGGTGTAACATGGCTTCATCATGACTATGCCATTCAGGGCAATCAATGTACTTGGCAATGTTTTTTGCTTTGAGGGGGGTGTAGGAGTCCATGATTTCTCTCATCTTATCCTCTTTGCCTGCAAATTTTGCTTTTTCCCACGATAGGGCTTGTTCCACAGACTCAAATACATTGCTTTCTGAGTCTAGATCACAATGATGTAATAAGCTTTAATCTACTAACACAACAGTCTAAGCTTCATTTACACTCCCAAATACTATACTCCATAAATAGGTATGACATTTTAACAGAAAGCTCCTTGTGCCAAAGTCATCACCTAGCATTTTGAGTAGTGCCTCTATGGATAGTCTGCCAACTGATAGGCCAGTCCTCCACCAGCCCTCCAGAAACCTGAGGAGGCTACTGACCACTGCTGACCTACATGCTGGATGGGGAAGCAGCCCTCCAGGTTGGGGAGTGGATGGAGGAGCTTCAGCTGAGAAGGGTAGTTAGTCAGTTTGTGGCTGGATGTGAATATAAGAGGGGTACTTGCTGTGGGAAGGCAGAGGAGGCATTATATACAGTTATAGTATTGTCATGGTGAAATGTTTTCTTTACATAAAAAATTAAACTTTCAACTCCACAATCACTGCTAACACTTCCCCACATATTAGCCTGGAATAGTACCAGCGATGGGAATGGCAGACGCTCAGTGTATGGTCCATTCTAATGTGCATGCATCCATCACACAATTTATACTCTTTCAGATTTCTTTATTATAAAAATATAACCTATGGATAAATTTTAGAGATATATTTTTTCTTACAAATTGTGTTTGTAAGTTTGATACTGAATGGTTTGCCAGTTAGTAGATACTGTGCAGAAAACAATATTGATATTAAAAATAACATAAAGTGTAATGGTAGATTTCAGCACACAACTGGACCTTCATAACTCATTTCCTCATTATGTACATGCTAATATAGATAATACTAAATCATTATTGAGAAACAATTTAAATCAGAGGATGGGAAACATCATGTACACATGGTTTCCCCCTTCTGCATACAGGGTTGCTAGGCTGTCACAGCATAGTGCAGGATGTTTAAGGATCAATAGTGATGATAGAAAGGCAAAGGACCTATTTTCAAGACAGCTTTGGGGGGGGGGGGCTTAGGGGGAGAGAGGACATGCCCACGATATCATTATGCAAACGGTAGGTTTTCTCGCCTTCTCTCTAATGTCCACAGTCTGCCCTAACTGTTGTCCCCGGCAGTCTTGGGTTGGAAGTATTGGGTCCATTCCTGAGCTGAATTGACTGGAGGCAGAGTGGGTTTTAGGTCCAGTTAGTGGTTAGCCGTTCATTTCACTGCTATAAACAGGCAATATGAGGTTGGGTAAGTGCTGGTGGGAATAAGGTTTTAGGAATGGAATACCGGGTGTTGGAAGCATTTTCATACACTACGCGTCAACTGTTGATCTTGTTGTGTAGCAGTAATCCATCATACACCTAACCAGCTACTGTATTAAATTATTGACAAGTGTTTGGATATAACATGATAGTGTTTAATCAGAAGTATAGGACAGGGGATCTATATTTTGAAGGGGCAGTCTCACCACTCACACTTTACCATATAGTTGACTAGAACAGTACTAGAATTGTGAGTGGGACTGGCTCGGTGAGAATGCCATTTTAACGTGAATGGCTCAGTACAGATAAGCAGATTTTCAATGCCCAATGAGCTATGATTTCCAGACCCCCTTACCAATGCCAATTCAGTTCCTAACCCTTTGACACAGATCTTCCTGTGACTCTTCCAACCCCGAAGCCTGAGCCGGAACCTTTATCACAAACCCAGGTTACCTTTCAAGTCCTATCATTCACAAAAGAACCTCCCTTCCTCTACAACCTCTTGTCTCTATACCAGCCCAACCTTTAGCCTTTTCCAGGCACATACCAAGCACAACCTTACCCGATACTAAACAGCCACTTGTCAAGCATTATACCTTCCCCAGCCCTATCTCCAACTCCCCTGCATCCTCTTCAGAGGCATTCATAAGTACATTTAGGCCATTAGATCCCAGAATCAATCCCAGTTCTGTGTAGGCAGCCTGGGGCCATGCATGTTTGGTTTATATCATCAGAACATCACACCTCTTATCATTCAGTGCAAATGGTGGCTGAGTGCAAAACACATACTCTGCACCACTTGATAAACTACTTGGTGGGGATTATTTTTGAAGTGATACTCTAGTATGGGTGCTCCAAAGGGTTTATATTAGCTACACCAATTGATGAGAGTCCCGCACCTGTTGGATCGCTGTGCCTACTGTTAACTCATGAGTGCATGGGCCGTGTTTTTCCCTACCACTGGGATTCTCCCCCTACAATCCAATAGATGAAGGAATCCTCTTACACCATATGCATATATAATTTTCCCAGCCAATTAGAAAACTTTCTTAGCTACAATTTAGTGAGTGCCACATCAAAATTTGATGGTGTATCCCACAGATGTCAACATAGTGACTTAACACATTTAGATTTTCGGTAACTGTTCAGAATGTTTATCCTGCGCCCATAAGTTCATATATACATTGTAGAGAGAAGAACAATGGCTTTCTTTTGATGTCTATACTGTCCTACTAAGTTGTATCAATTTTATGTGCTGCAGGTTCCGCTTTATCTAAATCACAGTTTCCTTTATGCCTCACCTGCTCTCTCTTCACTGTGCATGGATAAGTAACGGTCACACCTATTGTTATAGGTAGTGGGCTGGTAGGGGGTCCATGTAATGGAACGATTCTATGTCAGTATTCCTCCAATAGATTCCCGTTTTATTCAGTGAATAATCTCGAATTCTGTTGGTTCTAGACATGCTGGACACAAAATTAAAAGAGTTTTGTCATCCCAATGGCTTGGCGCATCTATACAAATAAAAAGATAATAACAGTTTGATATAATTCTAATTTTTCTCTGATAATGCTATTTATATGTACAAGGGGTTTACTATACATTTTCTCCTGTTCTCAAAGACTTTATAGATTTCTTGCATTGAAAAAGAGTGTTTACAGCAGTAGGAAATGAAAGTGTAATGCTACTGAAGCTGCCTTTAAATCTAAGGAAATACTTGGAAGGCTCATTGAACTTTGCTCATTTAACTTTATATTCACATTCGATGAATTGCAGAGTTGTGGTCTTCTTTCTCAGCAATTGTGTACAAAAAACAATATCAATGTTCTCTGTTTATTAATGACATCCATTGTTGAGCATAAAAATCAATGGGCAGAAAATATTGATCATATTCTATTTCATTTTCTTAGGCCCTGCTCCATTAGCTTCTGAACTGGCATAACACTGAACTTTAGTATGCATGCAGTAGGGGCCTTTAGGAGCAAGGGGACATTGTTAGGCCCTTATCCTACAAAATTGCCCTTATCCTACAAAATTGTATAGTTTTGTAGTGAGTCATGCCCTTTTCCTACAAAATCAGCCCTTATCACTATGCAGACAGAATGGTGACCAATTTTCTTGCCTAGTTTCTTAAGTCTATAGCCTGCTTTAGCTATCATTTCCCCGACAGTCATGGATTACAAGTCTGGGTTTCAATTGATTGGGGCCAAAATGAGTTTGAGATCATGTCAGTGGTCAGCTGTTCATTCCAGCTGGATCTAAATAGGGAATGTGGGCGGAGATAAAAATAGATGGAATTAGGATGCACAATAACACAATGGATGTGAGAGTCATTTCATTCAGTATGGCTACCCTGCTAAGTATGTTCTCATTTTCTCTTATTAACTAATTAATCACTGCTCATTTCAAGTCTTTTCTCCTCCAACCTAAGGTAGGTTGTATTGGTCTGTATTTTCACATACTGCCCCTGACTTTTCTTTCTACCAGCATTGCTAATTATGTTTGCACATTCTCCCCTTCTCTTAGTAGCTTTTCCATTCACTCTCTTATAGGATAATATGTCTTATATGCTCTTATACTCCAGTGATCGACATACATGCTTCCACATTAAGGGTTTATTCCACAGGACAGGTCTATGCTATTCCACCTAAGCCATATTTTCAAGTGGTTCCCACAGACACTGCATAGTCTTGAATGAGGCTACACCCTTTATTCCTACCCCCTTTTGGTATGTGGAAAACAAATGACATATAGCTGATGAAATCATGTGGTTTCATACTTTTTATAGCAACATGCAATAATGATTAAAATATGTATTGCTGTGTCATTAGTCATTGTTTTAGTCAGACATATTTTAAATCTGTACCTCAAGTGACCATGAATCGAATTAGGCTCTGTCTGGCAGGTAAGATTAAAGGCAATCTCTATAGGATAAGAGTGATTGTGGGATGATTGGTACTGGAACCTGCAATAACTAACAGTGACTCAGATACAATTATAGTACAGTTATTTTCAGGAGTGCATAACAGAAAACTACTCTAAGTATCAAGTTGGGTCTGTACACATTTTACTTTCGAACAAGGGGTCCAATTATGGTATTGTTTTCATGATGTATGCATCAACACCAGCATGATAGAATAGATGGTTGTGCATTTTAGATTGCTTGTTTGCTTCCTCTGAATATCCATGTATTGCAGCTGTGGCATACAGATTATAATAGATTAAGACAATGGGTAGCCCCTTTCACTACTCACTTCATGACCATAATTATTTATAGATGCAACTGAGATTTAGCATTCCCATGTCTATAGTGCCTGAATGCTCACTAATCCATTCCATGTGTATACTAGCAAACTATTCAGGTATCTGCACTATCGCCTGATGAAGAGCAAGTGCCTTTTGGGAGTGCTTTACAGCTGCAGGAAGGCGGCTGGGCTTTGAATTCCCTGTCTCTGATGTAATGTGAGGAGGATGGGTCTTGGTCATGATGGCCAGGGACCGTGTGATTTGGCCCTAGTACGTAGCAGGGAGAATGTGATGGAAGGTGTTGTAGTAATGGGTATTGCTGCTGGGATTCTATATGGAAGGTAAGACCTGGCTTTGGGGATATGGTGTAGGCAGAACCAGTGGTTGGGGAAAGGGATCTTTCAAGCAGTGTCATTGGTGGGAATGACCAGTGGACCAGTTGAGTTTGGACTCTAATATGTGTGCAAATGCTTGCCAAATCGCTTTAAAACACTGTTCTGGCTTCTTTTACTGAACATCATTAAAATTTGTCTCCTCCATCAAGGAAACATTTGTTTGTCCGACCCTGAATTCACCACCTGCAACCATGCCCTCTAAAATCAGGTCATGTTTTCTTTGGTTTGTTCCTGTCATCAACAGCTTCATTATCTTTTTAACAATATTCATCCTGTCATATTTGATAAGGCAAATGGCAGGATATCTAGATAAACTGACAAAGCAAAGCAAATGGGGGTCAATTTCATTTACCAGACCACCAATACACTTTAAAATATTTCTTAACGCTTGTCCAAGTGCTCACTAATCCATTGTCCAAGTCTTTGTTTTCCAATCAGAGGTTAGTCGAGATCAAGTTTCTATTCTTCAGTCAATTCAACCTCTTAAAAATCAATCCAGAATATTTTAGCAAATTGTTATCACACTTTACAGAACTTAAAGCAGCACTACTCTCTAATGCAACCAACTATAATTAACCCAATGAATAATCTGAAGTTACTGTCATATTGGTTTGGTAATAATGGTTCAACATTGCCTACTGTTCATGATAGCTGTATGCATCTTTGTGGCTTTGTTAGGGAGATGGAATTCATTATTTTGTATGTCCAGGCAGGAGGTGGAGTTGACCATATTATTAAATGTGAGTGACTTTTTGTAAAGAAAAATAAACTAAGGTGATTATCTCCCTATATACTACCCTATAAATTTGAAACATCCAATGTCAGCATGTGCAAACCTTCACCAAATAATGGACGCATGAAATAGGATGGTAACGTGCATTGGATTATTTGCACACCTGGGGGCTGTTACAGAAAACAATGTAAGAAATAGCGTAAATATAGAGAATTTACGTTAATGCTTAACATTATTTGATAACTTATGTTAATACTAATGTATATTCAATAATTAATGTTAATGTTTTCAAAGTTATGTTTGTGTTTTCAGTCTTATGATGTTTAGGCAAAATACCAGCATAATGTCTGAAGGTGTTGCCAATGTTGACATGAGAACTTACATTAATTAACATGAAATCAACAGTGTGAGTTTTTCTGTAACACAAAAAGGAACTTTCTGTAACACCCTACTTACATTGTTAAACTTACGTTGTTTTTCTGTAACAGCTCTCTGAGAAGATGAAGTCCAAAGTATGCACAGCCTTAAGTGCTCTGTGATTTTATTATATGGCTTATAACCCGGTCAATTTAGGCCTCCTTGTGTCTTGTTTTATAAATCCCTTAAGGGGATGATCTGTCTGTATGATATGTGTCAGAGGCCATTTAAGCTTCCGCATACATAATATCACACTATATAGGTAACTAAGGTAACATTTAACCATCATTGATTGAATGTATATCATAACATTGTGATATCAACATGAATGCGCGGGCGCTAGACCCCTATAACATTGTGACAAATTTGGATATGTAACGCCATGAAGCTCAAATGTTTCTTTCATTGTTGTATTTTGAAATATCATCTTATGAATAAATACACACTGCAATATCAAAAAACATTGGTGGGTACTTGTATTGCCATTTTGTCAGTATATATAATGTATATGAAATACATCATTAGATGTACATGAATGTATTAGTCTTAACCCTTTGGCAGGGCTCTATTCCTTCACCATTGTTTCCAATTCCTTTTATGTAAGTATTTTGATCAATACATTCTGT
Source organism: Harmothoe impar (assembly GCA_947462335.1). Lineage (NCBI taxonomy): Eukaryota > Metazoa > Annelida > Polychaeta > Phyllodocida > Polynoidae > Harmothoe > Harmothoe impar. Next base: position 22,678,458 of record OX381707.1, read on the forward strand.
TGTAGGCTTACATCAAGGACTCTCTCCTCCCCCCTCACACTAACACTTATCTTTATTCCTTTCAACATACCTTTCCTTCAAAACATCTAACTATTATTTCTTTGGAAAATACCATAATGGAGATTGGAAGTCAAAAAGTGATTCTTGGACCAAGGGAAAATCTCGCAAGATTGATTCTAGTTGTGAGAAAGCATGTATACCATTAAACTTAGGCTAGCTCTTTCTTTGCTTTAATAATCATTATTATAGGCCTTCTGGCATTATGGAGTTCAATTTGATAGAATTTCGAAGGTCCAGGTTCCAATACTAATATGTATCCTGTGCATGGTGTTCCAATATTAATGTGCACCCTGTGCACGGTGTTCTGACACAAGTTTTTGGAACCTACCATGCACATGCTAATGCTTACATTTAGGCATCATGTTTGGGAGCTAGTTAGATATCCTGTTGAGCAACAAATTCGCTACCTGCTTCTTTCCTTGATCTACCTGTTTGTTTTTCATAGTAGTGGTATGATAGTCTAATGTGACCAACTGTGGTTCAATTGAAGCGCTCATGAGAAGTAAAAATTGACAAAACTAGCTTTTGCCGAAAATGGTTTACTACTTTAAGATATTTCAAAACTTTAGTCTCATCAACTCTAGACTCTATAGAGTTCTGTACTGATGTCTATCTGAAATCTGAAAACATACAAACACCATATATATTGTAATGGTTATGTGTTCACCTTCACCTGAATAACATTCCCGAGGTACAACAGCGTATGGCCAACGACACCAAGAGTGGTCATTAAGGAAGGTATTGATTCTGACACAGATTTCACACACTGCCTCGTGGTGACAGGAAGTCAGCAAACTCCATTGGTAAAATGACAGCTTCTTTCTTTGTAAATCAAATTGGCTTCCCCATCTCTGCACACTCCAGGGGGTAAGACAGAAAATTACAGCTATTTCAGGAATCTATATATACATAGTCATTTACCACCCTGGTGACCTGCATTGGTCTTCCTTGAGGGCAAGGTAGTATCTTAATCAATTTCTGATGCCATCATTTAAAGCATTACATTCAATTCCACTTTTAACACATATTTTATTGTGTCTCTTAGATGAATATTGTAAGAATGATTTTCACTGACAAATTTCATTCAAAGTTGAGGAGGCTGATTGTTACTTTATTCCTACATTATAAATGGTAAAACTGGCAAGATGGCAATCTTGTCACACATCCCAATCAGCTGTTTGATGAGGCAAACAGCAGAATCCACAATGCAACCAACATAATTTGTAATACAGCCAAGGGAAGGTATATAGAAGTGCTATGGTCATGTAAGATATTCTAATCATATCTATTATTCACACTAGATATGACATAGAACTATCTTTTAATTCCCCTGCGATCAGTGAACTGCTTCCCCATATCAAACTGTATATTATATTCTTTTGAGGCCTAAAGCCTGTCTATCGTTCCCCATATTGCAATACTGCAAACACCTCCAATCAGAGGGGTGGGAGGCAGTTCACTCTCATTTGTACTGTGAGTCAAAATTATTTAGCTTCATTGGCTTCTTGCTCCTAGCCTACAGGTTGTATTTCATCTAGCTCTTTAAAGTGGGTCGATCCCATTGAAGTAAAGTGCTCAGAATTTCACAATTCCTTTTCTGTGGCAACCCTAAATCATTTGAAAACGGAAAATGAAAAGAACAATAGGGGGTCCTGAGCTACTTTTTAAGATATGGAATTTTTAAGAAAAAAAAGTTTTTTAATTTTTCATTAAGAAAATGAAAATAATGTAAAAGTTCACATGATTTTGTTTTCTATCAACCAATAACCACAGAATTCTGAAATATCACAAAATGTACGCAAGGATATACTGTAACCGTATATATTTTTGCTGGTATAATTTTCGCGGATTTGCTAAAAATTACAATTTCGCTGGGATTTAAATTCAAGGGTTTTGAAACAATGTAGTTATAGGGCTATATAGGATTCATTTTCGCCCTGTTCTTATTTTCGTTACAAGACGCATTTTGAGTAAAAATATCATCTTTCGGAGAAGAATGGGAATAAATTTTCATTATATCTTTACATAATCAAAGAAATATAGTAGTGAAACTTTTCTTAAACCTTCCAAAAAGATTGCTTAAATCATTTTTCAATGAATGAGAATAATTTTGATATGGCGTCCAATGCATAATTTGAGGGTTTCGGCCTTTTAAAGTAAAAAAGTAATGCAAAAATGGACTAAATCAAATATATTTAAGCAATTTATTCACTATTATGCTCTTTCAAATAACTCTTAATTAATCGGTAAAAGAGAGCTCCTAATGAATGGTAGAAAATGCCTATAATTATTATGTTAGAATATAAAGTGTTCTAAAATGCTCAATTTGCTCGTAATCACCCCAAAAAAGAATTGAGTGTAGAAAACGATTTGGAGCATACCCCTACCTGAAATAACATAATTCTGACATATTTAAGCAATATGCGCAAAATGATGTGCAGTAGCCCACTCTGCAATGGCCACGACCCACCTTAAGGCTGCATAGTCCTTTCACGCAGTATGCCATTTGTTGTTATGATGCATTACTGTAGCCTTAGCAAGTAGCTTGCTACGTTCAACCACTTTGCCCATCCTACAAGGTTGAGAGAATCCAGGAGAGCTGCATGATGCATGAATGCATGGATGAAGCCCTGATTAGCCCTTTCATTATGCATTAGCTCATAATACAGGCCTACAAATGTGATTAAAGAATACTGAACATATCTGTCCATATGTATGGCACAGAGAGGGGAAGAAATGAAGTGGGGAAAGTTATGTTGTTCAATACTGTACATGATTGAACCAGATCAGACATCTTCAGGATATATGTATACACATAAGCTTTTACGGAATGTACTGATGTACCTAGAAAACTGCCGAGGTTAACGGATCCCCAGGCACTGACTCCAACATAACAGGTAAGTAGGAGAAGCTATGATATATCGCCCTTCAGTGAGTAAGATTAAGCTGCAGGCAGAAATGATCCCATTAGTCCAATTAACCCCCCCCCCCAACACACACATACATCTCAGCTGTACTAGGGCAAGTGCCTAAAAGTCATACCATGCAGCCTTACTATAAAAGAACATTGCCATACCATTGAGCTACTGTTAATTACTTCTAATTTCTTTGGTTTCTCTTAGATCCTGTCAACTCCTAATCAATCATTTTTTAGAGGAAAGGATAAAAAACATCCCTTTTTTGCATCGTACTCTAAATCACTATTTTTCATCTGTGTGATCTGTTAATGAGACCAGAAACAGTGGAACATTTATTATTATGTTGACATTTAAATAGGATGATTCAATGCAAGAGATTATATTCTGTTTCACTTGAATGCAAACATGGTAATCCAAACAAAAATGCCCAATTTTTACCAACACCATAACTAGATAAAAAGTACAACCAGACATTGATACTTCAGATTTCAATATCTGAATATTCTTATCCCCTCAAGAATTGCCAGGCTTGCATAAGCAGTCCCTCAGTGGGTACATGTACAGGATATTGAATCAATATTGAAAATGCTGTTCAATGTTGATCCAACATTGAAGTGAATTTTCTGCCCACTGGGCTATGTGAACAGGTATTAGAACATATGCATGTACTGACCTTGAATAACCAGTCTTGTATAAGCACCAGTATTATAAAGGATTAGTGGTATTTGGAGCTATGAATATAGGAAGTATAGAGGTCTTAACATGATTCATACTTGTGGGCTGCCAGGTTTCAATGCTACACAAATATCTGTTCACCCACACAAACACCTTCTTCGTTTAAACAGTAAATAAGATGAAGCGATTCTGTACCTGTACCAGAAGGACTAATTTTAGATTTAGTTAAAGAGACCTTGGAGAATTACAGTGTACAGCCTTAAGCAATGTGAAACAAAGCAAAGCAAACCAGCTCTACCCTTTAAAGTAGGATAGCACTTTAATGTCCTTTGTCATAAGGATGCACCCATATAGCCCTGGCAAGTATAGCGTTAAACCTCATGTATAAGCCGTGGATAGTACTCGAGGCACATCAGCGGTGCGGCTTATAGGATCTGCCCAGGGTCAGGGTGCAGCTTATAATAAAATTATGTGAGTTTATGCTATCATGGTACAGTACTAAAAGTCACCATAATCAGATCTCTGGTGCGGCTTATAGGATCGGCCCAAACTCGGGGTGGGGCTTACACTCGAGTTAGGCTATAAATACGTGAGGTTTTATGGTTCTTGCCAGGGCTAAAATAATGTATAATTACCACCATTTAAAAAAACTTATTATGTGCTTGAATGTAGCGCCTGCAAGTTCCTCATCACGATTGCAAACAAGCATGTATTGTTATAATGGATGTCATTCTGCATTAAAAAGCACTATATTGTTTTTACTATAAAGCACCTCATTCGTAGATAATTCTTCCAAACTTAGATTTATGTTGTAAAAATAACCAATGGGGAATTATTCATCCTTCAGTTTTGAACAAAGAACAAATTCATCAAAACTTTTTATTATCCTCTAAAGATTTGCTCTCAGATACAATTGAGTCTATTGTCATCTATTTGGCATGACAGAGCCCCCTTTCCCCATTGCTGTATCACATGGTGTACTGATTGGATTCATTGACCAACATTTTAAAGGATGCTCATTGTACCAAATGGAGTTCTTTACTAGGAATAGGTACTGCAGATCCTTAATTACCCTCTTTATCTATAAAACCTAACACTGTTTTTTAGATTATCCAATGTTGGGACTGTGCAAGGTAATTCTAAAATTCATCAATATTGCCTCGCCTGCTGCTGAGCCACTAATTGTGGGTTTCAGAGCAGCACAATACACCCTGCAGTAGGCCACAAATTGCCCCTTCTTGTGGTGGACCAGCCAATACAGCCTAAATTGTACTGCTACTTGAGGGATAAAAGTTACCACATTTTGTCCACATTTTGTATAAATGTGGATCAACAAGGCAAAAGGGACCTCCGCGGGGGATTTTTAGTACCAACTTTGGCCACCAGGGGGCTTTATATAGCCAACAATGTTCAAAATATCATAAAAATTGTTCTATACTACTTTTTGATGGAGAATACAATAAGCCACTTTAAAAAAATTCCAACTTTAGTGAAAACCTTCCATATTCGGAACGTAAAAAGAACGTTTTTTGGCCTAAATTGGTGTTTTTGCACTTGTTGGTTGCCATGGAAACACAATTTTCATTCTGAATTGAATTTTTCAAGAAATTAATGATTACAGGCCCCACAAAGATTTCTATGCTAAAAACGGAATGTAAATCCCATTTTAAGATTAAAAGCTCTGACCAAATGTTTGAAAAAGATTGGATATTTTCATAATTATGCTAATTAGATAGAGATATCTCTAGTAAGATAGTAACAAAGTAAGATAGAGCTCATTGGCATTTGAGATTGGACAGTGCCCACACATATTCAAGGAGCCAGTTCTCAAAAATTAGAAGTTGTACCTGCTAATGAAATTTATCACTCGAAAGCTGATGACCTCAATTTTATAATTGACTTGAGTAAGGTCCTTGGATCTCAATGTTTTGGCATAAAACAGATAATCTGATAATATTAGAAAATCAGTTCAGCTATTTCATTGGGGCTATAAGTGGCTATATTTGGGGCTATAAGTGGTCAAGTGATAATAATTTTGAGTGATTATTCCTAATATTCAATCCACTTTAAAATAATCAAATATATAGGGAGCACTATATATGGTTTATATTCAATGTCATATGAAGCATCTGTCGAAGAAAGGCATGTTTGTTAAATTGTTGTTGTATTAGGACATCCACTGTAATGCCTTTTAGACAAAAGCAGGTTTCAAGATTTAATAATTAAATCCATCCAACAAAGCATTTGAATTCTCTACACAAAAATCATTTGCGTTTGTATTATCTCTTTCAGATTTTTTACTACTGATTGTTTGCAGATAAGATCAAAAATGTTACCTTATTACTCCTACACCAATCGGTACCCATTCTGTGATAACCATGACTCTGATCTTCTTCTTAGGTTTGTTATCTGCCCCTTAGCAGCTTTCCAATAAACACTCCTTTCATTATCAGTATTCATTAGGTTGACTGATGCACCTCTCAGAAGGGGGGGGGGGTCCCAAGGGACAGTTGGGGGGGGGGGGGGGGGTTGGGGCACCGGGGCATACTCTGGCTCTATAATTACGCTTATTTATATTAGGGAAAAGTGATGCAATCCTCTCTTTTACTGTATATCATACAAACCTGAATGTTTAAATGCATCCCCCTATTCCAAAATGTCCTTTAGCATCACTATCTCTCAGGCATTTCTGTGACTACAAATCTGCCATCTATGTAATCAATCCTCCAGTTCAGCTACAAAAGAAGTGAGTATGTTTGCCCTCAAGCAAGTGAAACCCGTATATTCATTGTCTGTACTTTGAGCCAATTACACCCCACCCCTTCATGATCATACCACATGCGGCTCTTCAGACAGTCAACAGACAAACATCTAAAACAAAATAGGTCTTTGGTGCTCTCGCCAACGTGCATGCTCCTCATACCAGTTCCCCCATCATCTTGAGCTGCAGACATAGGATTCCCATTTCATGATAAACACCCACCCATCCACAGACCAACTACAGAATGTCCATCCACCATCCTCGTATGTATAACCACACTGTGATCAATTCAGGAGTAGAAAGAGACAGGAAATAGAATTTTGAAAAGTCCAAGCCCTAAATTTCACAATTGTTTGTGCCAAGCACATTGAAGACATGTGGGCTTTTTTTGCATTGAACAAAATTGATTCCAAGACTACAAAGACATTAATATTCATTGAGGGAAGATGTGAATTTGAGTTTGCTCAGGCAAAAGACTGTATTCATCTTGTATGAACTTCTGTTGCTAGGTTTACTATCCTCTCCCCCATTCTCATGCAAGGACAGAATAAATCACCTGGTGGGCAAATGACATTGAATCAACATAGACAACTGCTTGTAAAATATTGATTTAATGTTTATTCAATGGTGTACTTACAGTTATGCGCCCACTGGGATTGTAGTTTCTATGTTTGGTTATTGTTTGTTTGGTAGTCTTAAATTAATAGATTTCTAATAGCTGATATTTATCCAATGCATGTAACTTCTCATTCACATCAGACTCTCGTTTTGTAGTCAACTGTAATTGAATACATTTGAGGATGAACGACAAAATCCTGATGGGTCTATCTTTTTAGTAATACAGATAACACTCTTATGAAATAAATGGATATAATGTTTGGTATGACAGTTTTAGAACAGTACAGTTGATGTCAATTCCACACTGATGGTAAGACAGACAATCATCAGCACAAAGGGTTGATAAGCAGCTTTAGAGTGACTCACATCTGAGCTGCTCACTGGGTGAGGGGCAAGTGTCTGACAGGGATGTCAGGTTGATGATGGGACTGAGTGATTCAGGGAAAGGTTAAGAGTTCCACCCAGGTGTGCCCTGAGGGTGTGTTGTGGTCACTAGTCCGAAATCTAACTTTGTGAGTGACTCTATGACTGGAGTGCAACTCATCCTGATAGTTAGTCCTTCACCAGCATCAGAAACCTCAGTTCCTATGCTGAAGGTTCTGATGCCACTGAGGAGGCAAATACATGAATGTCTGCAGAAGTACCTTACCATGTAAACTATTGGAAAATAAATATTAACCTTACTGTAGTGTTGCTATAAAATAAGATAATGCATGAATAGTCTTAAATTTGGAAAAGATTTTCTCAACATAATTATGTATGTCAATCAATATCTCTCTCTTTGTCTAATTATAATATGAACCATGATACAAGTGCACACCTTCTTTTTCACTGGCAGAGAACAATTTCTCATGAAAAAAAATATTGACTTAAATATATTGACGTATCAAAATTGTCAACATAATATTATTGACATATTTACATAATAGCGATATGTCAATATAGCGAATGTCAATGACATTCCTACTGTATGCTTATTTTGGTGCTTTGTGAATGTCCTTCAACAATTGGGGGCAGGGGTCGTGAATGAAGAAAATTTCCACTAACTCAACTAAGATAAAGGCATTTTTATATTGAAGTCTGAAGCAATAATAGGCAGGTTTCCTAATTATATATAGACTATGTTAGGTGCCTTATTGGGAACTCCGCAAAGCAAACACTGTGATGGAGAAGAGATATGACTGGTGGACATAACACGTGAGACGAGGAGGACAAACCATTGTCATCCACCATTGTTGCCTGTGCCTGGATCAATGCTTTCCAGGGGGAGTCTAAGCTTTCATTGAGGTGTGATGTCACCTAGTGCTATATATCATGGGATATCAATTTCAAAGTTGCCTTTTCGTTGGATGACCCTTTTCTCTTGCCTGTACACATATATATACATGTCATACTTATATAACCCAGTTGATTAACATTTCCATAGCGTTTATTTTCTGACCAGCACTGAACTATGCATACTACCTATTCCTAGAATAAAGAAATAAATCCATAAATAAAATAAAATAAGGGAATCAGAGTTTTAATGTGTATTTATAGTGGTATTATCAAATAAAGCACAATACCTCATCAAGAATGCGAAACATCATACATGTACATGTGGTTTCCCCCTTCTGCATACAGGCTTGCAAAACTGCCAAAGCATAGTGCAGGATGTTTAAGAATCAATAGTCATGATGGAAAGGCGAAGGACATATTTTCAAGACAGCTTTGGAGGGGGGGTAGGGGGAGAGAGGACATGCCCGGGATATCAGTATGCAAACGGTAGGTTTTATCGCCTTCTCTCTAATCTCTACAGTCTGCCCTAACTGTCATTCCCAACAGTCTTTGGTTGGAAGTATTTGGTCCATTCTTGAGCAGCAGTGGAGCAGGTTTTAGGTCGAGTTAGTGGTCAGCCGTTCATTTCACCGGTGTTAACAGGTCATATGGGGTTGGGTAAGTGCTGGTGGGAATAAGGTTTTAGGAACGGAATATGGGATGTTGGAAGCATTTTTGTACGGCATGTGTCAACTGTTGAGCCCGTTCCTTAGCAGCAAACCAATGAACAACTGTAAAAGAAATATTACATGAAAAGGCAGCGAAAGCTATATTTTCAATGAGTTAGACAAAACCCATAGTTTTGTAGTTGAAAATTGTACTAGTACCGTTCGGTCAGGCAAGCCCAAACTTCTTGTAAATACAACATATTATGTACATTTCCTTCCATTCCCTTTGACCATATTTGAACTGTGATAATCATACTGTAATAATGACATGTGTATATAAAACTGTACAGAGTTGTACTGCGCATTGTGGCTGCCTAAGGTTTCACCGAGTGACAATTCTGAAGCTGATATGATCAAAATGTACACCTACAAAATGAATTTGTAACTGAAAATCAAACTGATGTTATGAATAAACAATTTAAAAAAAAGAAGTTTAATAAGAGGTATAGGAAAGGCAGATTTCTACTTTGACGTGTATGGTTCAGTACAGATAACCCAATTCTCAATGCCCAATTGACTATGACTCCCCCCCCCCCAATGCCAATTTGGTTCCTAACCTCTTGACACTTATCTTCCTTTGACTCTCGCAGCCCCTGAGCCTCAGTCTGAACCTCTATCCTAAACCCAGGTTACCTTTCAAGTCCCATCACTCACAAATGAACCTCCCCTTCTCTACAACCCTTCCCTCTATATTAGCCCAACTTTTAGCCTTTTCCAGGCACATACCGGGCACAACCTTACCTGATACTAAACAGCCATTTCTCAAGCAAATACCTTCCCTCGGCCCTATCTGTACCTCCCCAACCTCCTCTTCAGAGGCATTCAGAAGTATATTTAGGCCATTAGATCTCAGAATCAAGCCCAGTTCTGTGTAGGCAGCCTGAGGCCTTGTTTAGTTTATTATCATCAGAACACCACACCTCCTATCAAACAGAGCAAATGGTGGCTGAGTGCAGAAACACAGACTCTGCACCACTTGATGAAGTACTGGGTGGGGATTATTTGTGAAGTGATACTCTAGTATGGGATTATTATGAACAAGGGGTTTGGTTACTATACGGTGTCACATTTTCTTCTGTTCTCAAGGACTTTATAGATTTCTTGTATTGACAAAGAGTGGTTACAGCAGCATCGTATGAAAGTGTACGGCTATGCCTGTTAATGATTGCTACTGAAACTACCTTAAAATCTAAGGAACTACTTAAAAGGCAGTTTTCTCATTGAGCTTTGTATTCACTTTAGGTGAATTACAGGGTTGTGGTCTATTCTCCCCAGCACATGCGTGCAGAGACAACATAATGTGGAGCCTAAGATTGTGTATTGTGTCCTGGTGTGAAGGTTGCAATAGATGTGTCACTGGACAGAAGATACTGATCATATTCTATTATACTATTTTAGGCGCTGCTCCATTAGTTTTCCAACTGACATGACCCTGAACTTAGTATGCATGCAGTAGGATCCCATAGGAGGACGGGGACATGACCTGGATATCATTATGCAGAATAGTCACCGATTTTCTTGCCTAGTTGTTTATGTCTACAGCCTGCTTTAACTATCATTTCCCCAACAGTCATGGGTCACAGGTCTGGTGTTAATTTCCAAGGTGAATTGATTGGAGACAGAATGAATTTGAGATATTGTTAATGGTCAGCTGTTCATTTCAGCTTGATTTGAATAGGGAATGTGGGTGGAGATGGGGTGTCTCCATATGAAAATAGATGTGATTAGGCTGCAGGATAACATGAGTGTGGGGGTCATTTCATTCGGTATAGCTATCCTAATAAGTCTGTTTTAATTCGTGTTTTTTTTTATTCTCACTTTCTCTAATTAACTTATTAATCACTGCTCATTTCTGCCATGTCTTTTCTCCTCCAACCTAAGGTAGGTTGCATTGGTCTGTATATTTGCATGCTGCCTCTGACTTTTTCTTTCTACTGGCTCTCTTATAGCATCTGTCCTATATGCTCTTACAGTCCTGTGATCGACATAAATGCTTCCACATTAATGGTTCATTCCACATAACAGCTCTGCGTTATTCCACCTAAGCCATTTTTTCAAGCTGTTGCCACATACACTGTGTAGACCCTTTATCCCTTCCCCCATTGGTATGAGGGAAAACAAATGACATTTAGGCTTTATTCACAACATGCAGCCATCTAAAATATTCATTAGATTGCCATGAGTCATTGTCAAAATTAATTATCAAGCTGACTTGAAGTGGTCATGAATCAAATTAGACTGTCTCTGTCAGGCCATACTAAGGGCACTCTCTATAAGATGAGCGTGATTGTGAGATGATAAGTACTGGAACCCCCAATAACTAACATTGACTCAGATTCAATTACAGTCCAGGATTGCATAACAGAACACTACTGTAAGTATCAGGTTGGGTTACTTTGTATACCTTTTACTTTCAGACATGGGTTCTAAATATGGTATGGTTTTCATGACATGCAGCACCATCAGTCTGATAATATCTGAATTAGAAACTAATGACACTGCTTGAAAGATCCCTCTCCCCAACCACTGCTTCTGCTTTGGAGGGGGGGGTAGGGGGAGAGAGGACATGCCCGGGATATCAGTATGCAAACGGTAGGTTTTATCGCCTTCTCTCTAATGTCTACAGTCTGCCCTAACTTTCATTCCCGACAGTCTTGGGTTGGAAGTATTGGGTCCATCCTTGAGCAGTGGTGGAGCAGGTTTTAGGTCGAGTTAGTGGTCAGCAGTTCATTTCACCGGTGTTAACCTTTTAAGGCCGACCAAAAAAAGTATTTGCTTGTGATGAGGGCGAGACATTTTCCCTGGGAACTTTCCCTGGGCCGAGCCTTTGCTGATTCCCATAGAGTTATGTCGACTATAGTCGATGCTCGGCCGTTCATGGCATCGACTATTGTCGATGCTCGGCCGTTCATGGCATCGACTATAGTTGATGCTCGGCCCTAAAGGGTTAACAGGCAATATGGGGTTGACTAAGTGCTGGCGGGAATAAGGTTTTAGGAACCGAATATGGGGAGTTGGAAGCATTTTTATACGGCAAGTGTCAACTGTTGAGCCTGTTGCTTAGCAGCAAACCAATAAACAACTGTAAAAAAATATTGCTAAGTGTATGGATATAGCATGATAGTGTTTAATAAGAGGTATAGGAAAGGCAGATTTCTACTTTGACATGTATGGTTCAGTACAGATAACCCAATTCTCAAAGCCCAATTGGCTATGACTCCCCCCCCCCCCCAATGCCAATTCGGTTCCTAACCTCTTGACACTTATCTTCCTTTGACTCCCCCAGCCCCTAAGCCTCAGTCTGAACCTTTATCCTAAACCCAGGTTACCTTTCAAGTCCCATCATTCACAAATGAACCTCCCCTCCTCTACAACCCTTCCCTCTATATATTAGCCCAACCTTTAGCCTTTTCCAGGCATATACCAGGCACAACCTTACCTGATACTAAACAGCCATTTGTCAAGCAAATACCTTCCCTCGGCCCTATCTGTACCTCCCCAACATCCTCTTCAGAGGCATTCAGAAGTACATTTAGGCCATTAGATCTCAGAATCAACCCCAGTTCTGTGTAGGCAGCCTGAGGCCTTGTTTAGTTTATTATCATCAAACAGAGCAAATGGTGGCTGAGTGCAGAAACACAGACTCTGCACCACTTGATAAACTACTTGGTGGGGATTATTTGTGAAGTGATACTCTAGTATGGGATTATTATGTACAAGGGGTTTGGTTAGTATACGGTGTCACATTTTCTTCTGTTCTCAAGGACTTTATAGATTTCTTGTATTGAAAAAGACAGGTTACAGCAGTATCATATGAAAGTGTATGGCTATGCCTGTTAATGATTGCTACTGAAACTGCCTTAAAATCTAAGGAACTGCTTAAAAGGCAGTTTTCTCATTGAACTTTGTATTCACTTCAGGTGAATTACAGGGTTGTGGTCTATTCTCCTCAGCACATGTGTGCAGAGCCAACACAATGTGTCCTGGTGTGAAGGTTGCAATAGATGTGTCACTGGACAGAAGATACTGATCATATTCTATTGTACTATTTTAGGCGCTGCTCCATTAGTTTTCCAACTGGCATGATCCTGAACTTAGTATGCATGCAGTAGGAGCCCATAGGGGGACGGGGACATGCCCTAGATATCATTATTCAGAATAGTCACCGATTTTCATGCCTAGTTGTTTATGTCTACAGCCTGCTTTAACCATCATTTCCCCAACAGTAATGGGTCACAGGTCTGGTGTTAATTTCCAAGGTGAATTGATTGGAGACAGAATGAATTTGAGATATTGTTAGTGGTCAGCTGTTCATTTCAGTTTGATTTGAATAGGGAATGTGGGCGGAGATGGGGTGTCTCAATATGAAAATAGATGTGATAAGGCCGCAGGATAACATAATGAGTGTGGGGGTCATTTCATTCGGTATAGCTATCCTAATAAGTCTGTTTTAATTCGGGGTTTTTAAATCTCACTTTCTCTTATTAACTTATTAATCACTCCTCATTTCTGCCATGTCTTTTCTCCTCCAACCTAATAGACTGGTGGGCCAAGCCTCAAAAGTCCTCTAGAAATCATTTCTAAGGGCATGGAGCAGTAGAGCTAGGCAACATGATTTGTTTTCACCTCTGGAACGTGCCGAATCTGAATATCAATGTTGCCCAGCTTGAATTTTGGGTCTTCTATGTTTAATCTTCAAATGAAAAAAAGTAAGAAAAATACCAAAAATTGAAATAAAATCTAAGATAAATAACAAAAAGCCATATGATGACTCAAACTCTTTGGATATATTCATAGCTGAGTGTCTCCTCAGCAATAATTGATGATATAGTAATCTTAGTATGAAGGTCAAGGTCAAGTTGAAGAACAAGAAAGGTGGGAGATATCTTGTGAATCAGAGTGGATATTTTATATCTCATCTTTCCATTTGTGTTCTTCACTAATAGTGCTTATTACAGGTAATATCGGAATCAAAGGTCAAAGGTCAAAGGTCAAAGGTCAGAAATCAAGGAGATTCCTGTTATAATTTCTATATTCTACAGGCCCAATGTGTACCATGCTGAGACTTCCCAGGAGACCTGCTTGTAGAGTCATCCCTGGTAGCAAGCCCGCACGGGGCCAATTTGGTTTTAGCTCGGATTGGCTGTTTGAAGTCGGGCAAAACTGAGCTGGGTTTCATATTGGGCAGATGGCTGGGCTGAAGTGTGGCCCCGATCGGGCTGCCCATTTTGGGCTCAGATCAGTTTCAAAGCGGGCTGCCCGATTTGGGCTCAGATCAGTTTCAAAGAGGATGACAGGAAACCCGTCCAAAACCCGTTCTGAGCCCAATTCGGGCAGCCCACTTGGGGCCACACCAAAACCCAGTGCCCTAAACCAACGGGCGCCCGTCGGTTAGCCCACTCCAGGCCGATGAGGGCTGAGGTTGGGTTTGGACAGGGCAACTGGTCTAATAGTTCTGATGATTGACACCGGATGTCACTACTATACAATATCTAGAGTTTTCCAACAAAGCCAGATGAAATTGACATTATATAATAATACAATAAAATGTTAAAGTGATGTAGAATAGGAAACAATAAAAAGATGTTCTCACAGTTTGAAAATAAGATAGAATATATATTTGAATGATGAAAAGGAGGTTCTCTAAGCAGCTATCCAGTGTAAACACTATTTCTGTGGCATCACAATCTTAATACAAGACTCATGTGCCCCATGTAGGTATGAACTATGGCTTTGAAGGCCAATGTGCACCATAGACACTTGTCTATGCTGCATGTGGCTCAAACCTGATGATAATAGGCCTGCTTGATACTTCCATTATTGGGTAGGAAGAGTATTATTATGCCTTTGGTTGATTAGCAGGACCTAGGATATCTGGTTCAACAAATACAAGAAATCATTGGAGAATGATTGAATAGATTCTAAAAACCCATAATTATCCGATCTTAGCCCGCTTTCAACCCGTCCAAAAACCGATCTAAGCCCGCTTTCAACCCGTCCAAAAACCGATCTGAACCCACTTTCAGCCTGTCCAAAAACCAATCTGAGCCCAAAGTGGGAGGCCCGTCCACAAACTGATCTGAGCCCAAAGTGGGCTTCCCGTCCAAAACCCGATCTGCGCCCAACATGGGAAGCCCGCAAGGGGCCATACCAAAGCCCAGTGCCCTAAACCGACGGGAGCCCGTCGGTTAGCCCACTCCGGGCCAGACTTGCAAACACAGTCTGGCCCCGTCCGGGGCCACAGTGTGTTTGCTACTAGGGATTGTGGGACAACAGCAGTAGTTGCAATGTCAACTGCTAGTATACATATATTTTGGTCCATTCTATGACCTTTCCTACATGAAGAAAACTGGCCCCAAGCACAATTCAACTATTATGCAAGAACTTGATCCACACTATGATTGGAGAGTGACTGGAACTGCTAGCTCCATGTCATCATTCATGGAGTGCAGACAGAATCCCACCCCAGAGAGCAATAAGGACTTTGGTGAGTCTACCAACCATTTTGTGCATTCAATCTAATGATAGGTATTATGGTAAAAGGGTATTCATTGTTTAATGTAAGGCTGCAAGACCTTACAGCATACAATTGATTTGACCAGCACCCTAGCTCTGCAGGGATCATGCAGTCAGGTCCTACAGACTGATTGTTTTTATACCGTCAGAGAGCTGGCATTATGTCACAGGTGGGTCAATGGATTGGGTGGTGGGGGTATGGTTATAGCCACTCTCAAGGACATGACCCCTGGGTCATTTAAAAAGACCACTGCTCCCTATTATATTGACTAGGCCCACTACCTCAGAAAGTGCAAAAGGGAAATTGTAATTGGATCATCCTCATCCCTTGACCCCCCCCCCCTATAAGAATGATCCACATTTTTTATGCACCCCTCCTCCCCCCAGGCAGGCTTCAAATTCATTGTACAAAGTTGTCTTTGGCTTTATTATTGGTTTGGATTTTATGCTAAACAAGGTGATGTCCCCAGGCAATACTACATAAATATAGTTTATAAATGTGTTTCATCTCCATTAGTGCTTTAGAAAATGGGTATGGAGTATTGAATATCAAATACAAAGTGCTATCAGAAACAGCCTCTCCTTTTCAACTTGGTTGACCTTGACCTTTAACCATATCATACATAATTGTTAGGGTGACACTAGGCATTGTATATCCCATGAGTTTGAGTCATTATATGTCATTTAATTATTTTTTTAACATTTTATTTCAATTTTTGGTATTTTTCTTACTTTTCTTTTTCATTTAAAGATTAAACATAGGAGACCCAAAATTCAAGCTGGGCAACATTGATATTCAGATTCAGCACGTTCCAGAGATGAAAAAAAATCATGTTGCCTAGCTCTACTGCTCCATGCCCTTAGGAATTTTCCCTAGCGTGCCGACCACCAGTCTATAAGGTAGGTTGCATTGGTCTGTATATTTGCATGCTGCCTCTGACTTTTTCTTTCTACTGGCTCTCTTATAGCATCTGTCCTATATGCTCTTACAGTCCTGTGATCGACATAAATGCTTCCACATTAATGGTTCATTCCACATAACAGCTCTGCGTTATTCCACCTAAGCCATTTTTTCAAGCTGTTGCCACATACACTGTGTAGACCCTTTATCCCTTCCCCCATTGGTATGAGGGAAAACAAATGACATTTAGGCTTTATTCACAACATGCAGCAAAGATTAGCCATCTAAAATATTTATTAGTTTGCCATGAGTCATTGTCAAAATTAATTATCAAGCTGACATGAAGTGGTCATGAATCAAATTAGACTGTCTCTGTCAGGCCATACTAAGGGCACTCTCTATAAGATGAGCGTGATGGTGAGATGATACTGGAACCCCCAATAACTAACATTGACTCAGATTCAATTACAGTCCAGGATTACATGACAAAACACTACTGTAAGTATCAGGTTGGGTTACTTTGTATACCTTTTACTTTCCGACATGGGTTCCAAATATGGTATGGTTTTCATGATGTGCAGCACCATCAGTCTGATAATATCTGAATTAGAAACTGGTTGAAGATTGTACAATTAGATTACTTGTTTGTCTGCCTTTTACTTTTACTTTCTTAAGAAATCAATTTGTTTTCAGTTTTGAACCTTTCTCTGATTACCTATGGATTCCTGCTGTGGTTGCAGCCATTACCCCCATTATATGTTACATTTATGCAATATATATGAAATCACAAAAGTTCCTAATACATTGAGATAGTCATTACTGCATCCCCGAAAGCAATTGATAAAGGCCGGCTTGGGTAAATAAAATTTTATTAAATTTTATATTTGATTTGACTAAGACATACACATTTTATACAGACGTATATGAACATTTAATACAATTATTAATGAATTAAAGGAATATGCGACTGACGCGTATAAGATTGACTAGTATATTTGAATAAAATTATACCGGTAAAATTGACATTGTAATAACTATAGAAACCTTATACAGGTGTGGGTGGGTGGGAACTTTGAACAATGTAAGGTGTGGGCGCCGTGGACGCCGAGGTGAATATGATTTAGTTTGGAGAAGACGGAAGTGACGTCACATGAAGGTGTATACAGGTAAATTTGTACAGGTAAGATATTTGTGATTGAGACTGCTTTCACCAGGGGGCAGCAATGATCCCGAGTGACGCTATACAGCCCAACACGGTCACCATTACTGCATCCCCGAAAGCAATTGATAAAGGCCGGCTTGGGTAAATAAAATTTTATTAAATTTTATATTTGATTTGACTAAGACATACACATTTTATACAGACGTATATGAACATTTAATACAATTATTAATGAATTAAAGGGCCAAGCCAGCCAAGAATTGTATTAAATGAAATAACTACAATAGTAGTGCTTTGGTAATAACCTGATTGACTTTAGCATTTGAGTCTGTTCTGATGTATTTTTTGTAGGCCTGAGAGCGCCACCCCCGTACCTTTGCACCTGAATCTAGGCGCAGCCGCCATTGAAGGCAACTGTCGCTGCGGCCGACCTGAGGGAGTGCAAGGTGTACTGTTTGTCCTTTGTGCCCATGTCTGTCAGGATCCTGTCCCACTCCTTCTCGACATATGTCACTGGCATTGGGGTGGCGGTACCTGGGAATGTAAATGCTGGAGCCAGCGGGGGTAGGTCGGGCCTTGAGTTGATCACCAGTGTGAGGGCCCTGACCGGGCAGAACATAAGACTGTCTGACCTCTGGAGTGTGACCACTTTGGACTGATTGTGCTTCTGCATGTTTTTCGCCCAGTTTATAAGAATCACCGCGTGGTTGTTGAAGAGGTTTATACTGCTCCTTGACAGGTGCTTTGTGGGGGTGTATTCCTTGACCGATGGGGGCACCACCTCCGACTTCCTCAATGCCGCATGGAAAGTCAACAGGAGGATAGCCCTCAGCACCGACCCCTCCTGCGTATGGGGGAGCCTGA
Source organism: Harmothoe impar (assembly GCA_947462335.1). Lineage (NCBI taxonomy): Eukaryota > Metazoa > Annelida > Polychaeta > Phyllodocida > Polynoidae > Harmothoe > Harmothoe impar. Next base: position 22,696,918 of record OX381707.1, read on the forward strand.
CGATCACCTGCCTGAAGATGTGAAGGGGGATTGCCTCCTTGACGTGTGATGGTATGTCTTTTTGTCGGTCCAGTGCCTCCATTGCCAGCAACACTCGCGGGTGCCACATGTTGTGCGCCACTCCTACCACCATGACCATGTGGGTCCTGATGTGGGCGACAATGTTCCTGATGGTCAGTGGTGAGAGGTGTCTCATCGCCAGGTACTCCAGATAACCACACACTTCCTGGTATGTGGGTGCGTATGGTAGGATGTTCATGGTGTGACAGAAGGCCAGGTATCCGCCTACAGCAGAAGCTCGGTTCTTGTGAGTTCCCTTTGCCCTGGCCTGGGTCTGACGCCACGCCGCCTTTAGTTGCAACAGTCTTTGAACCGGATCTGGAACACACAGGAGGATTGATGTTGTCAAAGATGTGATTGCACGAGTCCATTATAGTGAGCTTATTAGAGGCTACAATGTACTGGGCATCCTTCAAGTTCTTAGAGGAGAGGTGGGCTCGGCTCAGAGCGTCTGCCTGGACGTTGTCTACACCTGGGATGTGGAGGAAGCAAATCTTAACATTTAGTACTGCTTCTACCATCCATAAGGCACGTGCTGAGTCCAGCAGACTTGGATCCTGGCCTCGACCTGAAGTGAACACAGATACTGCCGCAGCGTTATCGCAATAGACTGTTACATTTTTCCCCTTGTGGGATTTGTTTAAGAATGTGTGCATTGCCACCACCACGTTGATCCCCTCCAGGTGTGCTATATTGACAACCGGGTCGTCAACTGGAGAGGTTTGAGTGGCGTAGGCGCGAGTGCCATCTGTGGCCCCTATACCTGAACCGCATGCATCCGTGTGAATTGTCAAGAGAGGGGGGCCGCGGGGAATGAGACTGACCCCATTCCATCCCTGACCAAATTCTAAGAACCACTTCATATCCTTACGCATTGCTGAGTTTATGTTGATGTGTTTCTTTTTCATACTTCTCAGCGCCTCTAGCAGGCGTGAGACGAACAGTCTCCCCGGGTGTATGCACTTTGATATATGCAGAAGGGAGCCGAGGAGGCTCTGGAGCTGCTTCCTAGATAGAGTTTTCTTTTTAGCATATACACTGACCTTGAGCATAATTTCGTCCAGTTTGACTTTGGGAACTGAAATGCACATGTCCTCCGAGCTGATGAGTACCCCCAGCCATTTGACGAGTTTCGCTGGGGGCTGAGACTTTTTGGTGGCCTCGGGGAGGCCGAGGGCCTTGAGAAGTCGCCACGCCTTGTTGTAGTCTGCCCAGGCCTTGTCCCTGTTAACAGACAAAATGACAATGTCGTCTAAGTACATTTTTGCGTACACTCCCTGTCTGTCCAACATTCTAACAATTGATTCTGCCACGGACTGCATGTGGCTGGCAGAGGCCCTCGACCCAAATGGGACAGTAATGTCACAATAAAACTGCTGCCTCCAGCGCATACACAGGAGAGGCCATGAGATTGGATCCGAGGTCAGGTTTTTGTAGGCGCGCGAAATGTCCAGGCTGGACATAAAGGCGCCTGGTCCGACCTGGAGGAGTTTTTGAGTGAAGGAGTCGACCGTGGGGAGTGAATGGGCCCGCTCCTGACCCATGACAGTGTTTTTGGCTACATATGCATTTACTGAAGCCTGAAGGGGAAATGTCATATCTGCAATCACTCGTCGGTCATCAGACCCAGGCTTCTCCCTAGTCATAAGGGGGGAGACGTGGGCCCACTCGGTGAATGGGGGTTGGGTGAATGGGCCCACCAACCCGCCCAAGTGAAGCTCCTCTTTGACAAATGCATCTATATGTGAGGTATACTGAGTGGCACTAGAATATTGGGAATGTCTACCATATTTGAGGTGGGACCCATGTACCCCACTGGGAAACCGAATGAGAGAAAGTCAAATATGCGCCTGTCTTCCTCTGAGTCGGACAGCAACCTGTCCCAATTTTTAATGTTGAGATTGGTAGGAACTCTAACCCGTGCCTCGAGACTGTTTGGCAGACCGGTAGATCTGACTGCCTCGTAGATACTGGCCAACTCTGGGTGTGTGTCACTATAGTGCCATGCGGGCCAGAACTCTTTTCTGTGAGATTTGAACTGCTGAGGGTCGATACTAATGCTTGAGTCTGACATATTATGTTCACACATGTGTCTAATTGCATTAAAATCCACACCCATACCTGTTTCCGTACGACTGGGAGGCCCATCAACTGTTGCGGGTAGCCCAACTGGCGACTGGGCTGGGGCGCTCGAGGCTGCCGCGGTGGGCGTTGGAGGCCCGGCGTGAGTTACTGTGCCCGTCAGGCGAGGGCAGCTGGTATGCAGAAGTCCCTGCGGGGGGGGTAACTCCATCACCGGCTGTACATCGTGCTCCGGTCGATGAAACGCCTTGTCAACACATGCTCGGCTTTCTTCATCGTTCCCCGCGCCGCCATGTTGTCTGTCTCGTGGGGCGCGAGAGGTTGCGGGAGACTTGGTGACGTCACTCGGGGCGCTGCGCGCTGATTGGTCACCGAATGTTTTGTCGCACGTGGCCGGCCGCGTGCGTGGGGGCGTGGCCATGTACATCGTCAATATCAACACAATCGCTATTGTTTATGTGGGGAATTAGGAAACGGTTTGTCGGGACCGCTACTGGCGGTGGGTTGGCGGGCCCGACTGCTCGTTTTTTGTCGTCTGGTAGTAGCCTTGGTTACCCGGGGCCTGGTTATGCTGACCCTGCTGTTGCGGCCTACCCTGCGTCTCATACTGAGGGGGGCCGCGTTGCTGGGCGCTGTGTTGCTGCGTGCCGTCTTTGAACTTGTTGCGGCATGCCATGATGGAGTGCGTATGCTGAGAGTTCTGCGCGATGCAAAAATTACAGTAGTGCCAGACCTTACCATGGGGTGTCTGGTGGTGAGATCTCTGTGTACATCCCCTTACAGAATTAAAATCCCTACACACATTGTGGTCACTCAGATTAGCACCGGCCCCGTGGGAGCCTGCGCGACCTTGACCCTGACCCGTACTGTGACCTTCCTCCAGCGCCATGTCTTGCTTCAGATTGTGTATTAACTGACGCTCCCCCCATGAAAAATCTCCCCTCTCCACGGAGTCCCAGACCGCCTGTGACCATCTGCGCACCGGCTCCCATGCGCGGAAGCGCGCGTCTCTGGTAACGGCTGTCAGGTGGGCGGAGATGTCCTCCATGTCCTAGTAATCGCAGCCCATGGGGTGCTGGAGGAGCTTTTGGGTGGCATTTATGTATTCTAAACACGACATGGACTCTCTGGCCTCCAGTTTACTTTTAAGCGTGTTGCATCCCACTCTTTCAAGGAATGCATACGGCTTAACAATTGGGTCCACAAATGGGTCCAGAAGGAATGGATTCTTACCCTCTGATTGCTGGATGGTGTACTTCTCTCTGTCCAGGTTTGACTGGATGAATCCTGCCGCCCCCGGCCTCCTTCTCATGGCACGGGGCGACGGCATAGGGTAATCATATTCGTGATGGTGAGTGCGCCCACGCGGGTCAGGGCGGCGGTCGTGCCGCCCCTGCCCAGGCGGCGCGAAGTCTTGCGGCGCGGGGTCGGGGACGTGGAGGGGGCCCCGCCGGGGCTGGCCGGCGTCAGCGCGGTATCCGCCGTGGAAGGTGCTGTGGCGTCGCCGGTCGTGGCGGGGGAAGGTGATCTCCGGGTCGGGGGATACCAGGGTCGGCCCCAGCCTCAGAGTATCGTCTAGGTGGGCGCCCTGAACGCACGCCCGGCCAGCCACGGGCTGTGTGCGGCCGGGGGGCGTGTATGGAACCGGGGCCACGACCTCCTTCGCGGACTTCTCTCTCACGGCCTGCTCGACCAGGAACTCCAGGTGGGTATTCATCTCCCCCATGGATATTTGCACACGCGACATCTCCCTCTCCAGCTTGACTATTTTTTCCGCCTCGGTCAGAACCATGTCGACCTGCATAGGGGACTGGTGCTGGACGGGCGGAATGCTGGCGGAGGGCTGCCTGCGTCTTTTCTTTGCTTGGTGGATTTGAGCTAAGGATTCATTTATCTTTGCCCGCGCCAGCTTGGATGCCGCCCGTGGCGCACGTGGGCCTCGGACAGGCATGGTGGCGGGAATTTTAAGACACTCACAGTTTCTGAATCCGGCTGAATCCTCCAGTACCTTACTCCGACAGGTATGAACATGCGATGACCTGTAAATGTAGATGTCAGGCAAGTAGATACAGCAGTATGAGGCCCGGAGGGTCTAGTACTGCAGCAGCCAAAATGTATAACTTTGAACAATGTAAGGTGTGGGCGCCGTGGACGCCGAGGTGAATATGATTTAGTTTGGAGAAGACGGAAGTGACGTCACATGAAGGTGTATACAGGTAAATTTGTACAGGTAAGATATTTGTGATTGAGACTGCTTTCACCAGGGGGCAGCAATGATCCCGAGTGACCTGTATATAGCCCAACACGGTCACAATTATCTAAGATTTTATGACAATGCATAGCCCCTTTCACTACTCGATCCATGCTCATAATTATTTACAGGTAGAACTGAGATTTAGCATTCCCATGTCTATGGTGCCTGAATGCTCACTAATCCAACCCATGTGTATACTAGCAAACTATTCAGGTATCTGCACTATCGCCTGATGAAGGGCAAGTGCCCTTTGGGAGTGCTTTACAGTTGCAGGAAGGTGGCTGGGCTTTGAATTCCTTGTCTCTGATGTAATGTGAGGAGGATGGGTCTTGGTCATGATGGCCAGGGACCGTGTGATTTGACCCTAGTACGCAGCAGGGAGAATGTGATGCAAAGTGTTGTAGTAATGGGTATTGCTGCTGGGGTTCTATATGGAAGGGAAAGCCTGGGTCTGGGGATATAGTGTAGGCAGAAGCAGCGGTTGGGGAGATGGATCTTTCAAGCAGTGTCATTGGTGGGAATGACCAGTGAACCAGTTGAGTTTGGACTCTAATATTTGTGCAAATGCTCCCCAACTTCCTTTAAAACACTATGCTGGCTTCTTTTACTGAACATTATTAGAATTTGTCTCCTCCACCAAGGAAATATTTTTTTGTCCGACCCTAAATCCAACACACCTCCCGACACAACCTTCAAAATCAGGTCATGTTTTCCTTGGTTTATTCCTGTCATCAACAGCTTCATTATCTTTTTAACAATATTCATCCTGTCATATTTAAAAAGTCAAATAGCAGGATATAAAGTTGAGCTGACAAGTCAAAGCAAATGGGTACAATTTTATTCCCCATACCACCAATTCACTTTGAAACGTTTTTTAATGCTTGTCCAAGTCTTTGTTCTCCAGTCTGAGGTTAGTCAAGATACAGTTCCTACTCTTCAGCTTTTGTTCAACATTGCCCTGTTTACTGTGCATAAATATATTAGTTTTAACCATTGGGCAAAGCTCTGTTCCTTCACCATTGTTTCCACTTTCTTTCTTTCCCTTGTCTCTTCATGTGAATCTTTTGATATATTCAGTTTTACGCTTACATCAAGGACTCTCTCCTCCCCCCACACTAACACTTTTCTTTGTTCTTTTCAACATATATTTCCTTTAAACTATGTAACTATTATTTCTGTAGAAAATACCAAAGTGGACATTGGAAGTCAAAAAGTGTTTCGGGGACCAGGGGAAAATCTCTCAAGATTGTTTCTAGTTTCTAGTTGTGAGAAAGTATGCACACCCTTAGACTTTAGGGCGTTGTTTCTTTGCTTCCCTAAACCAGCGAGATAAAGTACTATACCCCATGCCTAAACTAAAGTAAACTTTTACTACTTTAAGATGATTCAAAACTTTAGTCTCATCTACTCTAGACCCTAGAGTTCTGTACTGATGTCTATCTAAAATCTGAAAACATACAAACAGCATACATTGGTTATATGAGTAATGGTTATGTGTTCACCTTCACCTAAATAACATTCCCGAGATACAAAAGCTTATGGCCCACGACACCCAGAGTGGCCATCAAGGAAGGAATTGATTCTGACACAGATATCACACACTGCCTCATGGTGACAGGAAGTCAGCAAACTCCATTGGTAAAATGACAGCTTCTTCCTTCTGTGGACCAAAAAGGCTTCCCCATCTCTGCACACTTCAGGGGGTATGACAGAGAATGACAGATCAGTTGCTTTTTCAGGAAGCTATATAGTCATTTTACCATCCTGGAGACTTCCATTAGTCTTCTGTAAGGGCAAGGTAGTATCTAATTCAATCTCTGATGCCATCATTTATAGCATTCCATTCAATTCCGCTTTTAGCACATATTTTACTGTCAGGTGTCTCTCAGATATATGTTGTAAGAATTGTTGTCACTGACAAATTTGATTTAGAGTTGAGAAGGCTGGTTGTTAAGGATCATTCGGACTATCTTAAAATAGTATATAAACCCATTGAAACCTCTTATAGGTCATCAACAACATATAAAATCAATGCTCAACCCCAATATCGATGTGATTGACCACGCCATATTGATACTGCAGCCTTCCACATGGGTAATGGGTATTACTACATTGAAAATGACAGAGATCTGTCCTAATGACATGACATTTATCAAGAATGATGTACGGACTCCTCACCAGACTTAGTCATAGGTTTGGGACATATCCATACTGTAACATATCAGAATATCAGTGTGGGTTATAATTATAATTTCTGTGATAACTTTAATAGCCAACATATCATCCAAATGGAACATTCTAAACTTGCCCTGGTTAGCCCTTTCATTATGCATTAAATCCTTGTGCAGGCCTACAAAAGAGTTTGGTTCCAAAATGCTATAAGCGCCATTTTGAAAAATAAGACAAAGTTTTGACAAAGGTGTAAGGCAGGAACAGGTAAATGCAATTTTGAAACATTTTTTCCTCAAAATTATACATTCATGTCTTAAGGTCCTCCCTGGTATACACTTTATGTCTGAAGCACTATAATTGCCAATAATAGCCTTAGAGAAATCACTATATGCTTCAATTCTGGAATGGATTTGTTGCGTTTTGCAATGAAGCTCTTCGAAAGTAAGTAATGAATACCAAACATATATGTCTATATGCATAGCACAGAGAGAGGAAGATCAGACATCTTCAGGATATGTATACAAATAATCTTTAACAGAATGTACTGGTGTACAGCCTAGAGGGCCTAAAGAATTCCCAAGGTTAAAGGATCCCAAGGCACTGACTCCAACATAACAGGTAAGTAGGAGAAGCCGAGATATATCATCCTTCTGTGTGGAATATACTGGCGTGGAAATAAACGAGTTGGCGACTTAACCTAAGGCGTGATTCAGTCTGGGCAGTAAGATTAAGCTGCAGGCAGAACTGATCCCATTAGTCCAATTTACCCCCCACCCCCACACACACACACATCTCAGCTGTACTAGGGCAAGTGCCTGAAGGTCATACCATGCAGCCTTACTATAAAAGAACATTGCCATACCATTGAGCTACTGTTAATTACTTTTAATTTCTTTGGTTTCTCCTAGGTCCTGCCAACACCTAATAAATCATATTTTTATAGGAAAGGATAAAAAACATTCCTTTTTTTGTATCATAATCTACATCAACTTTTTCACTCTTGCGATCTGTTAATTAGACCAAAAGCAGTGGAACATTCATCATTATGTTGACGTTTGAATAGGATGATTTGATGCAAGAGATTATATTCTGTTTCACTTCAATGTAAACATGTTAATCCAGAAATGCCCAATCTTTACCAACACCATAATTAGATAAAAAGTACAACCAGACATTGATACTTCAGATTTCAAAATCTGAACATTCTTATTGCCTCCAGAATTACCGGGCTTGCATAAGTAGTCCCCCAGTGGGTACAGTATATTGAATCAATATTGAAAATGCTGTCCAATGCTGTTCAATGTTGATCCAATATTGAACTGAATTTTTTTGCCCACTGGGCTTTGTAGAACATATGCATGTACTGACCTTGAATAACCAGTCTTGTATAAGCACCAGTATTATAGAGGATTAGTGGTATTTGGAGCTATGAATATAGGAAGTATAGAAGTCTTAACATGATTCATACTTGTGGGCTGCCAGGTTTAAATGCTACACAAATATCTGTTTACCCACACACACACCTTCTTCATTTAAACAGTAAATAGGATGAAGCAATTCTGTACCTGTACCACAAGGACTGATTTTAGATTTAGTTATAGAGACTGTGGAGAATTACATTCCAGAAGGGACAGTGTACAGCTTTCAGCAATGTGAAACTGAGTAAAGCAAACCAGCTTTACCCTTTAAGCGTAGGATAGCACTTTAATGATGCACCCATATAGCCCTGCCAAGTTTACCGTAAAACCTCACATATAAGCCGCGGATATTACGCAAGTCAGATCAGTGGTGCAGCTTATAGGATCTGCCCAGGGTCAGGGTGTAGCTTATATGTGAGTTTATGCTATTATGGTACAGTACTAAAAGTCACCATCATCAGATCTCTGGTGCGGCTTATAGCATCGGCCCAAACTCAGGGTGGGGCTTACACATAAGTTAGGCTTATGAAAACGTCAGGTTTTATGGTTCTTGCCAGGGCTGAAGTCATGCATAATTACAACCATTTAAAAAAAACTTATTAGGGGCTTAAATGTAGCACCTGCAAGTTCCTCATCACGATTGCAAACAAGCATGTATTGTTATTATGAATGTCATTCTCCAATTAAAAGCACTATATGGTTTAGTATAAAGCACCTCAATCATAAATAATTCTCTCAGATACAATTGAGTCTATAGTCATCTATTCGCCATGACAGAGCCCCCTTTCCCCATTGCTGTATCATATGGTGTTTTGATAGGATTCATTGACAAAAATTTTAAAGAATACTCATTGTACCAAATGTAGTTTCTTCCTAGGAAGAGATACTGCAGATCCTTAATTAACCTCTTTATCTATGAACCTAACATTGGTTTTTAGACTATCCATGCTGAGATTATGCCATTTAAAATGGGCAGCTTAATTCTATGACTCATCAATACTGCTGAGCCTGCTGCTGAGCCACTAACTGTGGGTTTCAGAGCAGCACAATACACCCTGCAGTAGGCCACTAATTGCCCCCTTTTGTGGTGGACCAGCCAATACAAACCAAATTGTACTGCTACCCCAAGGATAAAAGTTACCACATTTTGTCCACATTTTGTCCAAATGTTTTCCAAACACTGTAACAGTATTGATCAGACAAAACTCCTAATACTTGAAAAGCTATTCACCCCCCTCCTCTCCGGGTACCTGGGAGTGGTCAGGTTTTAACAATGGGGGTTGGTGGGTTTTGCACAAATGCACTGAATCCTTCTTTCTCCCATACAAGGGGTCAAACTGTTTTCAGCCACCCAGAGAAATGTTCCTGCAGTTGATCCCCCTTCAGTACAGTTATGAAATCTGTTAATTTTGATGTTTGTATGTCACCCCCAAGATCCACCAACCCTTCCTGCTGTGAGAAAATGACCGCTACTTAACCCATTGAGGGCGGATGTAGACTATAGTCTACATCCATGCCAGGCTGAATGTAGACTATTTACTACACCATGAGGTGGGAGAGTAAGGTCCTTGGATCTCAATGTTTTGGGCATATAACAGTAAATCAGATAACATTAGAAAATCAGTTCAGCTATTTCATTGACAGACTTGGGGCAATAAGTGGTCAGCTTATAATATTTCTGAGTGTTTATTCTCCTATATATAAAACGGCAATAGTTGGGACCAGCAAATCACCCCATTGAATCAGGCCTCAGTGCTCGCTGGGAACAGATATACCAAAAGAGGCAATCTGAAAATATGTACTTTTTCCAAAGTTAACTTGATTTTCTCCCCAGACGTGATGGGATTAATATTTACAATAGCGCACATGTAATACTACTTCTCCCTTATCAAAATAATACTTGGAATCAATAGTTGTGTAAGAAAACCGATATACAATTATCTTACTCTCGCCCAAAGTGGCTGGAAACAAGAGGCGGACAAAGAGGTGAAAATCCACCATTTCTTTTGCCTGCATTATTGCACTAGGCCCTAAGTTATTTTTCTTCACAATCCAGTTGCCAAAGGCGCTGGTTCCTATTGAATATTTAATCCACTTAAAAAGAATCAAATATATAGTGAGCATTATATGGTTCATATTTGATATCATAATGAAGCATCCCCTCTACTGTACATTTCCAGGTTTCTATTTGCAAAAATAATGTATTTGTTGAATTGTTGTTGTATTAGGACATCAGCTTTAATACCTTTTAGACAAAAGCAGGTCTTAAGATTTAATAATTCAATCCATCCAACAAAGCATTTTTTCTCTACACGAATTCTTTTGCATTAGTTTTATCCCTTTCAGATGTTTTGCTCCTCATTGTTTGCAGATAAGATCAAACGTTTTACCTTATTACTCCTACCAATCAGTACCCGTTCTGTGATAACCATGACTCTAATTTTCTTCTTAGGTTTGTTATCTGCCCCTAAGCAGCTTTCCAATAAACATTCCTTTCATTATCAGTATTCATTAGGTTGTTCCGCCACAAACTGATGCACCGGGGGGGGGGGGGGGGAGCTAAAAGGGATAGTTTGGGGTGGGACACTGGGGAAGCCAATCCTGAGGTAGCCTGCACATGTGCCTCTATGGTGTGCAATGAAGGCACATACATGTTCATAATCTTAATAGTTAATGTATAATGATGTCATTTTATTTTCACCCATATATCCTTTATAATGTGCTAAATATCATGGGGGTTTCAAATAAAAGTTGAGGGATAAACTGGGGTTGGTGACCACAACACGCTCACAGACACCACCTGGTATGATCTGTAAACTTCCCCTTGTGACATTCAGGCCCAACCTTTTTAATGCCATTTGTTATTTGTATGATCCTATATACAGGGTCCCCTATGAATGGTAGAACTTTTTTTACAGTTGATCTGTGAAAATTTTAATGACTCTAGATCTGCCCTCACACAAAGTCCACACATAGGTCCCCATCACCAAAGTACACTGGCCATTAAACCATACACTGTGGCTCTATAATACACTTATTTCGATTAGGGAAAAGTGATGCAATACTCTGTTTTACAGTATATAACACAAACCTAAATGTTTATATGCATCCCTTGATCCCAACATGACCCTCAGCAGTAGTATCTGTCAGCCATTGCTGTGACTACAAATGCCCACTCTATATAATCAATCCTCCAGTTCAGCTACAAAAGAAGGGAATATGTTTGCCCTCAAGCAAGTGAAACCTGTCTATTCATGGTCTGTTCTCTGAGCCAGTGCACCCCACCCATTCATGATAATACCACATGCAGCTCCTCAGACAGTCAATAGACGAACATCTAAAACCAAATAGGTCTTTGGTGCTCTCGCTATCCAGCATGCTCCCCATACCAGCTCCCCCATCATCTTGAGTTACAGACATAGGATTCCGATTTCACAATGAACAACCACGTCCACAGACCAACATTAGGATGTCCGTCCACCATCCCCCCTCAATAACCACACTGTTTAATTCAACAGTAGAAAGAGACAGGAAATTGAATTTCAAAAGTCCAAGCCCTAAATTTCACAATTGTTTGTGCCAAGCACACTGATGATGTGTGGGCTTTTTTTGCATTTAACAAGAAGAGGGTGATTCCAAGACTACAAAGACATAAATATTCATTGAGGGAAGATGTGAATTTGAGTTTGCTCAGTCGATAGACTGTATCCATCTTGTTTTGCTAGGTTTATTTACTATCCTCTCCTCAATTCTCATGCAAGGACAGAATAAATCACCTGGTGGAAAATGAAAATTGAATCAACATGTAAGATATTGATTTAATGTGAACAATGTTGTACTTGATTATGTGCCCACTTGGATTGTAGTTATTATGTTTGAGTATTGATTGTTTGGTAATCTTAAGTTGATAGATGATATCTAATAACCAATGCATGTAACTTCCGATTCACATTGGTCTCTCATTGTGTAGTCAACTCTAGTTGAATAAATTTGAACTACAAAATGCTGATGGGTCTATTTTTATGGTAAAACTGATAACACTCTCACGAAATAAATGGATATTATGTTTGTTAGAACTGACACTAGGCTGTTCTAGAATAGTACTTACAGTTTGATGTCAATACCACACAGATGGTAAGACAGACAATCTTTAGCACAAAGGGTTGATGAGCAGCTCTAGACTGACTCACATCTGAGCTGCTCACTGGGTGAGGAGCCGGTGTCTGACAGAGATGTCAGGTTGATGAAGGGACTGAGTGATTCAGGCTAAGGTTTAGAGATCCACCCAGGTGTGGCCGTAGGGTGCGTCGTGGCCACCAGCCTGGAATCTAACTTTGTGAGTGACTTTTAACTTTTGGAAAATGTATTAACCTTACAGTAATGTTGCTATAAAATGACATAGCGTTCTCATAACTCATGGATGGTCTTAAGTTTGGAAAAGATTCACTCAATATGTATATATGTGAATCAATATCTCTCTCTTTGTCTAATTGTAATATGAACCAGGATAATGGTTGCTTGTAAGATAAGGTAAAACAAACACATGTCTTCACCGTCATACTTCTTTGAAAACCACTAAAAAGTAACATGATTGAATTGTAGTAATGGGGTACCAGTGTAACTTAAATGAAGTTGTCGGCTCTTGCATGCAACTAGACATTCAGAACTCAATTACTGTCTAAGCTTCTCTCAAATACTGATTTGTAATTAAATGATACCTTAATATAGAAAAGGCTCTCTTCAGAGTAATGTAAGAAGGGGATTTCACAATAGCAACACATATTTGTCAGTGCTGAGATGCAAATTCTATTCAAAATATAGGACAGAGTCCTGGCTAATCTCTAGGTACTTATAATTGAATTATAAATTAAGATGAATCATTCACCTAGGATAAGATGTATTTGAATTATACAGGGGTTGAACATGTCCAGGCAAGGGGAAAGGGATATCCAGCGAAAATGTCAACTTTAATATTGATATCATAAGCTTTCCAGTGATATATTACAAAAGAATATATCATTTTTCGATTTTGAGAAATCACTATTTGAATATGAGTGGGCATTGCCCTATCCAAGACCTGAATAAGTCTCATAGTGTCCTAGATATCTCTATCTAATTAGCATAATTAGAATAATTAGAAAATGGTCATACATTTTTATCCTATAGGCCATAGGTTTTGATCTAGAAATAAAAGTTCTGTTCTGTTTTGACCATAGTAATCCTTGTGACTCATTCTATCAATGGGCTACTTAATTTCTTATTTTACTTACTTTCTTTATTTTAAATGAAAATCACGTTTCAATGGCAACACATATCAACAAAGACACCCATTTAGGCTCTAAGACGTTCTTTTTACATTCCAAATCAGGAAGCTTTTCACCAAAATTGAAACTTTTGTATAGAACTACTGAATTCTCCAGAAAGAAAGTACCAAAAAGGAAATATCAGCCTGTTTCTTCCATTTTAGGCCATGGAGGTGCCCCCTGGTGGCTGGAAATGGTACTAATTCCGCGGGGATACCCCTTTCTGCTTGCCTGCTCAAATATGTACCTATATGCTTATTATGGTGCTTAGTGAATATTCTTCAACAATAGGAGACAGGGTTTGTGAATGAAAAAAAACTACCACTAACCACTGTGGCCTTCTTGGTACCCGGTACCATCAGAGAAGGTCAGACATTAAGCTTGGGATTTTGAGAAATTTTCACCAAAGAATGATACCCAACTACAACTGACTCAACAAAGATAAATGTATTTTTAAAGTGAAGTCAGAAGCAATAATAGGCAGGGTTTCTTAATTACATATAGATCAGGTTAGGTGCCTTATAAGGAACTCAGCAAATAGTACAGTAACTTTAGACAAAGTTGTAGTCAGAACATTGAATAAATTCAAAGAAAGCTGGATTTTGCAGGAATGGTAGGTTTACATATGAGGATTGACCTGTCAAAAGTCCCCATGTCTCCCGGGCTTGGCTTTTTTTCTACATGTGTTTTCGTATGAGATGTCAAAATACCACCAAACTGCAGATTATGCGATATCAATCACAAAATACCATCTTAATATTGAAGCATTATTATTGTCCAATTAATATAATTATATCATGCAATCCAGTAGTCAATTAGCAACAGGGCATTGACAACATTTTTATACTATGGGAGGCCATTTGGACACAAAATTATGAACTGATTAAATTGTAATATACAGGTCTGGGAAATGAAGGAAAATGAAGGAAAAGCAAATACTGTGATAGGGAAGGGATATGACTGGTGGACATAACACTTGAGACGAGGAGGATAAACCATTCCCATCTACCATTGTTGCCTGTGCCTGGATCAATGCCTTCCAGGGGGAGTCTAAGCTTTGGTTAAGGTGTGATGTCATGGCTAGGAGGGCTAGGTGTTTGAGTGTTTGATAATGTATGAACATAGCAACATTTCATGGTGTACTAACCCATCTGCCTAGTTCTTATAGTGAGGAGCACATTCATAACTCTTGCTGTCAACCCTTCTATATTGTAGACTGACTGCAGATATGGATCAACAATATAAATCTAATACATCATATGAATTCTGAAAACGTATAACTGTCACATATTTGATCTTATTGCTTATGAAGCTGCCATACTCTCAACAGCATGCATCAGCATTTGTACCTAAAACCAGATAATTATTTGAAAAAAAAGTGTGATCACTCCAATTTGATATTTGATTGTCTGAAAAGTACTTTGTTCAAGGTGAGATATAATATGGAGGCAAGGCTGTGTATATCATTTGATCATAATAACTGCATGGGGTGTAACAATACATCTAAGTAGACACTATGAGTTAGCAAGCACAGGAGAGTTAGCTGCTCAACCAGACCTGGTAGAATTATACAAATAGCAGAACCATGACTGCACTACAGCAAATAAATCATAATGCAGAGTGGAATGGATGTACATGGCCTCAGGTCTATGGGTTGTGTTAGTATGAATTGCGTAACATGTTTGCTGAACTGCTGACCTTGGTACTCTGAGTCACTCCTGTACTAGGTCAATAAGTGATGCATATATACTGTGGAAGCTACCACCTGAATGTGTTTATCATAGAAAGCACCACTTTGATGTTTGATGTATATAATAAAATGCCCAGGCAACAGTTCAATGGGTAATTATAGACTGCATCCTGGCCACCTAAATGAGTAAACCTAGAGTCTTATTACTTATTGCTTTCTTGGTCCCTCTGCTCATGGAGATCAATGCAGAGAGGACTTTATGACTATCCTGCAGTCATTTTCAACGCCTACTGAAACTATATTACATCCATGTTCTAAACACTGCATAAGACGTCTAATTGTGACGGCTTTACGCATTGCTTAAAGTTCCTTAATGTCTGAGATTAAGCAACTTAAAGCAACTTTAAGCAACTTTAAGCGAACTTGTCAGCAATGATTAAAGTGCCAAAAACCCGGACTCTCCTGCAACTTTAAGCAGCTTGAGGCGCGCTGAATGGCCGTAACAAAAGTTGCTTAAAGTTGCATGAACTAGATTAAACCATGACTTGGAGTTTTGCTTAAAGTTGCAAAATTAAGTTTAAACCATGACTTGGAGTTTTGCTTAAAGTTGCAGAAATGAGATTAAACCATGACTTGGAGATTTGCTTAAAATTGCAGAAATAAGATTAAACCATGACTTGGGGTTTTGCTTAAAGTTGCAGAAATTAGATTAAACCATGACTTGGCGTTACGCTTAAAGCTGCTTATATTTGGTGCAATATGGACAGGGGTATTTGTATATACAAATACTCCTTTTTTCTGGTGAAATATTTGTATTTTATTTGTTTTATATTCAAGGGGGGGGGGGTCATCTTTTTGGGGATATTTCTGGGAAGAAGGGTGGCTGGGGCTGGGTCTGGAGGCTGGGGCCGTTTGCTGGAGGCTGGGGCTGAGGCTGGGGCTGGGGCTGGGGCCGGGGCTGGGTCCTGTTAGGTGGGCAGTCAGGTGGGCAGCTGGGCAGTCAGTTGGGCAGAGGTTCAGCAGGCAGCAGATAGGTTGCAGCAGCAGGAGATGTGTCCAGTAGTCCAGGCAGTGGTGAAGTGAAGAGCACCCCCAGCAGCACCCCCATTATAAAGGGAGTGTGGTCACGGTCATGTGACCGCCACGAGACCTCCCTGTGATTGGCTAGAGGTGGTCACATGACCCCTCATGTGCACTGAAGCGGATCAGTGTAGTATTGGCAGTCATAGAGTGCAGACTGCCACACCTCTCCCCCAGCTAGCTGCACTTCCAGGGCGCGTACAAGGTGTCATGTATGCTACCTACTGGCGGCCTCATAGTGAACCAAACACGGCCACACCTCTCCCCCAGCTAGCTGCACTTCCAGGGTGTGTACAATGCGTTATATGCTACCTACTGGCGGCCTTATAGTGAACCAAACACGGCCACACCTCTCCCCCAGCTAGCTGCACTTCCAGGGCGCGTACAAGGTGTCATATGCTACCTACTGGCGGCTTTATAGTGAACCAAACACGGCCACACCACTCCCCCAGCTAGCTGCACTTCCAGGGCGCGTACAAGGTGTTATATACTACCTACTGGCGGCCTTATAGTGAACCAAACACGGCCACACAAACCTGCCACTCCCGGCCTCACAACCCGCCCTCTCCCAGCCTCACAACCCTCCCTCTCCCGGCCTCACAACCCTCCGTCTCCCGGCCTCACAACCCTCCCTCTCCCGGCCTCACAACCCTCCCTCTCCCGGCCTCACAACCCTCCCTCTCCCGGCCTCACAACCCTCCCTCTCCCGGCCTCACAACCCTCCCTCCCCCGGCCTTATAACCCTCCAGCTTCCCCAGTGTTATACATGTTGATTTAAACTGCAGGAAAGTTGCTGGTCAACTTTAATAGGGGGTCTGGATGGGGGGTCTCAATTTCCCATGTCGATTTTAAGAAATGACCATGTCGCCCTGTCGATTTTAGGAAATAGCGATGTCACCATGTCGATTTTAAGAAATGTCCATGTCCCATGTCGCCATCTCTAATATTCCTCATGTCGCATGTCACTAACCCAAAAAACGGCCATGTCGCCATGTCGAATTTAGTGGTCCACACCCATTTAATAGACTTTAGGTGAATTGTTAAGTTGCAGGAAAGTAGGAAGGTGCTTAAAGTAGGAGAAAGCTGCTGGGAGCTGCTGACAAGGTGCGGGCCCTACTTTAAGCACCATTCCTGCAACAAAAAGCACTATGTAAATGACTAGAAAGTCGATGACTCATGCAGTGAAAATTACTAGTGATATGCATTAGAATAACTAAATGATTCGATTATGATACTATTCTGTGGGAGCTTAACAAACAATCCCTCAGTTCTAAAAGAAAAAGAAAGGAAAACCCTTTAATTTGCACTTAGGGGGGGGGGGTGCGGGCATTACAAAGTTACTCACTAATATACGGGTAACCATCCAAAATGGGCATACTGCAGGCCTGGCTTCCTCCTCTAGCACTGTGGGCCCAGAGGCTGCCACAGCATAGTGTGGTGAATTCATAAATCAATGGTGGGGTCGGAAAGGCGATAGACATATTTCGAGGACAGTATTTGATGGTCCTTAGGGGAAACATGCCCAGGACAGCATTATGCAAATAGTATGGTGACCAATTTTCTCGCCTTCCCTCTAATGTCTACATCCTATCCTTACTCTCATTTGCTCAATAGTCATGGGCTAGAAGTATTTGGTTCATCCGAAAGCAGAATTGACTGCAGGCAGAGCGGGTTTCAGGTCATGTTAGCGGTCAGCCGTTCATTTCACCTGGATAAACAGGCAATATGGACTTTGGGTAAGGGTGAGTGGGAATTGGGTTTCAAGGATGGCCTCGTGGGTGTTGCAGCCACTTCAATACATGATGACTTTACTGTTATGTCTGTTATCATGCTGTCTGCCTGGTTGTTGGCATTTCCTTTTACTTGTTACTTTTTTAAATGGTGTTTCTTTTCCACTCTGTCAGGAAGCTTTTTTTTCTATTTCACTACCAAGTCTTCTACTTCCAGTGCCATTTTTCTTAATAAACACTCTGGGAATATTTTATTACCTCCAGAAGTCATTTATTTTTTGTCAAGTAAGTGCATAGTTTATACTCCTACTGTTCACCTTCTAGGTTGCTTATGCAGGACCATTTGTTATCACAACATTATTTATTATACCTTCAGTGGACCCAATCAGTTATATCATGAGCTAATCATGTAAACTAAATTCACTTATCGAAATGAGGCATGGGAGGAGATTACACATCATGTCATGAAGTTTGACAGAGGAAGGCTTCGAGCTAGGGTCGTATCATCACAATCAATAAATACAACACAATATCCGGAGTGTAACAAATTGCCAGTCAGTCTAGATGTATGTGTATATAAAGGCACAAGGGCCAATAAGTAGGGCATTAGGAGAGCATACTTCTAGTTTAATTGTGTGGCCAGGGAAAGGTCCATACTATACCTCTGGTCCCCGCAACATGCCCAACATAAATGTTTATTTCAGTTTTAGAACAGTATGGATTGACTTATCCTGTGCCAGTACTGTTCTGTCTCAGCCAACCGAAATTACTAAAGGTCTACCTTTATTGGGGTAAAGATGTACACTGTATAATTTTTGTGATTGACGCACTATCATTTATCACTGGGAAGTACACTTTATATATACTCCTGTAGATTGTTGTCATGAGCCTATGCAACCCCTTGACGAGGACAGTTTGTGTGTGTAGTTTTCTCACCTGTCATAAAACAGCTTTGAGGCAATACATGCACCACACATGGGTCAAAGACTTGGGTGAGGAAGGAATTAGGACTTTCCATTCTCCTACTCTAAAGTATTGAATCTGGTTATTGCATAGATTTAAGTTCCCTTGCATTTAAACATGCGTGGCCAGTAATGAAGGAAATGACTCTGACACGGACAACACATACTGTCTCCTGGTGACAACAACTCTTGTAGTCATACAATAAATTATTTCTTCTGGAAACAGCTCCATATATATACAGGCACTACAGGGTTATGAGAATGGGAGAGAATGGAAGAACTGTTTGTAATCCAGGACATGTAATATGGTGCACCATGTGGGTGTCAAGCAATCTCTCCCCTGGAATTCTCTCACCCAGAATTCTCCGATCTAGAATTCTTCCTGGTTGGAAGTGACCCTTATTGCAAATATCCCCCTTCTACTAGAGGCTATAAGTTGCGTAGAAAGGAGGAAAAGACTAGCGGTTCCGACAATATCAATAAAACGTTCTAGAATGAATACCTTTCCATAGTTCATGCTGCAAGCATATGCTAATTTCAGATCATACAACATACGATTTACGTTATATATTCAATCGCCATTATGAAAACTGATTTTTTTTAGGGGGATTCTAAAGGGCACATTTCCAGGTTGGGAGAATTCCAGGCGGGAGAAATTTTGGGTGGGGTTGGGAAGTGGGGGAGGGGGCGATTCCAAGGGACGCCAAGTACCTCTCAAGAAAGACTTATTTAAGATTAATTTGCTTTAGCAAATGTCCATAGCATTAGTTCAATTGGCAGATTACCTCATCTTTGTACAATGAAAAGTTAAACACTGATGTATATATGTTTCATTAATATAGTTTGCAAAAAGACTTTTAAACGCAATGTATAACAGGGAGATTGGCTGTAAATAATAGATGCTAATTAAGAAAGGGAAGATGTGATAGGGTTATTAATCTAAATTTCTGCTGCCGTCTTACCAAGCTGGCTGACGGATGTTCTGGTTTTGGCTTTGGTTGTAGCTATGTCAGTGTGGTGGATGTTGTAGCTATTCTTATAAAGGTTGGGCGGTCATGGTACAACCTCATGTGGCGGCCTCAAGAATGATATCCCTGCTCAGTGGTAACTGATGGCATCCCCTCTCCTCAATCCTTTTAGCCTGTGCGGTTATTAGAATCTATCAGCTAAGCTAGATTACAAACATGGAATGTCAGCATAGCAAAGTCTACAAAGGAAATCAGGGGAGGGAGTTTTGACTGACATCACAATTTAGAGAAGCAGGACAAACCATTGCCACCTGGGATTTATGCCCTTTCCCCCCTGAATCGATGCCTCCAAGGCCTTGGCCAGGCTTTGACTTGGTTCTGATGCCCCGAGGTAAAAACAGTGATGCTGACAAGGTTACTGCCACGGTCTGCTACTATCTCACAAGCTCTTCTCATTACCAAACATAATCCTTCTGTCCCTATTAAAGCCACCACAGGGGAGGGCGTTGCACTACCAAAGGGGACTGAAATATGGATACATCTAATTTGTAAACACTATGAATTATTATTAATCTCATAGAGAATATGATTATGATATTATATTTAGGTTAGGTGGTACATAACGAGGTTATAATTGGAGACGGAGGAGGACTAAAATGCTTATAAAGGAGAAAATGGAGGTTGCAGATAAGGCAGGATGCGTTGGTAAATCATAGGTCGGAAAAGAGGGCATGTCAAGTCATGGGCAGACATTGGGAATGAAGAGTTCGGGCTGGAGGATGTGGGGCAGCCCAGGACATGCTTGTGTAAGTTGTAGAGATTGCATTTGTAATGAGTGGAGGATGACATTAGTATTACAGATGTGTTCTAGGAAAACCTCCTCCTCCAATTATGGATGTTACTTTAAACATACGAGGTATAAATACCCCTACGGCTTGAAATTGGGAATTGGATCTCAATCATTATTCTCTCAAATCATGAATAGGTGGAATTTACCAGAGATATTGGCAGATCAGTTCAAGGTGTGGTCCACTCTAGGTGGTTGGACCATGCAGCAGGTGGAGCTGCTTTAATGGGTCCACATCCATTGAAGCTCATCTCTCCACGGCTCATCCAGGACATGTCCAGGTTCATAAAGGTCACTTGTTGTTAAAAGATGTTGACCTCCCAATGAGTTTAAGATAATTACCTCCCTTTTTAGATTCTGTCAACCCGCAATACGCACATTTCCTGCCAGTATTTACAACTGCTCCCTTATTAACACCATGTTATTTATATCAAGTCTGTAATTTGTGTTCCTTCCATTCAGGACATCTGATGTGTCAGTGAGGTTTAAATTGTAGGAGCATTATTATGGTAGTGATAGAGTACTATATCACGTGCTAATTAATGTTGCTATTAGACATGAGCAAAACTGATTTGTAGAGGCAATCTCTATAATTGTACATACTCAGTAAACAAAAAACGTTATACAACATTTTATAATTTTATATAACGTTTATATAAGGCTTCTTACTATAGCAAAACATTATCTAACCTTCAAAACCTTATTTTGACGTAAATGACGGTGTTTAAATATAATTATCTGAGCCCTGGCTTTCTACAATGTACTATATTATTCAGCCGTTGTACAACTAAATTATAACATCCACCCTAAACCCCCATTCAAAATATTAACCTTCAGAATACCAGAATTACGTTCATACTTTTACCTTTGAACGTCTATGACCGGTTGCTAAAATTGGCTATTACAAGTTAAATATTAACATTTAGATATCCCTTTCTTATCAAGCTTTATCAGCATCTACTGAGAAATAACTTAAATTTTTGGTCAATTTTTGGTGGCAATATCCCCCCCCCCCTATATACCAAAACCATGTCTCCCCCAATTTTCTTACGGCAATAACTGGGCTGATATGTCTATGACCGGGTGAAAAATGGACAGGAAAAAGATACTGCATGGTTCGGGTGTGTAAATTTCTGTGGACCCCCCTCGGAGATACCAGACATGGCGGACCCCCCTGAGCCCACCAAACGGTTTTATTAAACTCTCTGGGTGGTTCAGGTAAGTTATGTATACATTGTGTGTTTAGCAAGTGTTAAATAACAATGTCGAACGATAACATATATATACGTTTTTCTTTTACAAATTCATTCTATTTATATAAATTAAATGTGAACAACTTTTTTTCTTTCTTTTCACGCCCATGTTGCCTATATCAGAATGTATTGTGCAAATTAAATATGAACCTAATGGAATTTATTCTCCTTGTTCTTTCCAAGGTAGAACTGTTATGTAGTTTCGTCTATGACCGTTTTTTGGTTGCCTATGACCGGCTTTTGGTTGTCTATGACCGGCTATAATGCCAAAGTATGATGCCGCCTTACAGCACAGAACAATGCAAAATATACTAAGTTTTCAATATAAAAAGAACAAACAATGTATTAAAATGTTTGAATAATAAAGATATCAGGATGGGGATGATGGAAAGAAAGTCCTTGCTGTCATGCGATTCAGAGCTGTGAAATAGCCAGGGAGTGCAAATCAGATGGTCCATAACATTTCATATTCAGATAAATAACAATACTTTTCTAAACCACTACCACACATTTGCATACAAAAAGTGAAGACATTATTGTCCAAAAAAAATCTACATAATTGTTAAGTGACATTCACCTCACCCTGGCCATAGACGTCCACGGGATGGTGTACAACATGTTAAACTAATGCTGTGATAAAAAGAGGAATGATTAGCAATTAGAACTGATGGAAGTGGTTTGAAAACTTGTTGTACAGAGTGTGGAAAAAAAGTATTAGTAATCCGCCATACCTCGGTCATAGACGTCCACCGATCATGGTCGTCCACGGGTCATAGACGTTTCAATTGGATTGATTTGGTGAGACATAGCCATATATAGAGAGACTCCTTACAAACATAGAAAGTAGGCTTTGTTTCTGATGCAGATATGACCATAATTCTGGGGTAAAACCCAGGCTGCTTCTACTCTCACATTGAGATGGACTGTACACTTTCTATACATCGGACGTTGATGGAGCATCTTCTACACGTCACACTTTGGGGGGCGCAGAGACCCCCCCGCCCTGAGGTCAGAAAGTCGCCGAAATTAAGGGGTCCAGGTCAAAAAGTCGCCATTTTAGACATTTGACCTATTGTCAATTTTGTCCAAAAGTCGTCGGGTCACTTATTATTATTGCCTTAGGTTGAAACCCAGGTCGTCAGGTCGCTTTTGACCCATCTGCAGCCACACATTGGGGTGGTGACACAAGAGATACTCAGAGCCCTTTGCTCAGCAGTTCAGCAGTGACACAACACACTCTACGTTCCCGCGGGTATTTACAGTTTAACACACCCATTCTACTGCTGTAATTTGTTTTGCTGGGGTGTGGTCATTTTGTCAATTACAACCTGTAAGATTCTACCAGATGGAGCGCAGCAGGCAATAAAGTAGCGCATCTCCCGTGCTTGCTTACTCTATATATATATATGGTATTACAGTCACAGTCTCAGAAAATACTAGACTCCATTCACTTAAGGCATGCTGCACCTGTGATTCCATGCCACATCTGATCCAGTTATACAAAGCACCGTATATTATAATATTTACTGTACTTACTGCATCTGGACTTGATGAATATTCTTTTCATATCTTTTATGGTTTATGTCTGTTTAATTTCATATTGTGAACAGAAATGACAATGTAGAATTTGTGGTGCTGGTTGCTATGTTGCAGTCACCAGATGTGAACCAAAGTGTGGTTCTAAGTTTATGTATGAACTGGATCATATGGAGGGTGAAGATGTTTGAAGAATCCGTTAAATGGACAGCAATTTCAGAGAAATGACAACATGAGCAGCTTTTATCATTTCTATTATGTTATTTCGGGTCCAGAACAAGTCTAACAGATATTATAGCATTGTTTGAGAGTTGAGGCTCTGACCATGTGTCTCCTTGTATAGGGGTTTGGCATAATATATTAGAGCCTGAGGGTAGAATGGCATGGGCTGTTGCTATGTTCACACATTTTCAAACATCAAAACACCTACCCTGGGGCATCAGAACCAAGTCAAAGCTTGGCCAGGGCCTAGAAGGCATCGATCCAGGCACAGAGGTGCACCAATGCCGGGTGGCAATAGTTTGTCCTGCTGCACTAACTTGTGATGTCAGTCCTCCCTCCACTCATTTCCTTTGCAGTCTTTGCTTTGCTGACTGTCCATGTTTTAATTTAGTCTACCTGATGGGTTCTAACAACAGGACATGGCAGGATTAAGGGGGGCAGGGGTTCCATCAGGTAATTGATTAATCAATAACCACCTTTAATCCTCTCTACCCATTTTGACAGCTCTCAGGCATTCAAAGCTGAGAGAAAATTGTCAAAGTTCATTATCATGGTCTATTTCTACCTCGAAATAGAGGAAACTAAAAGAGCAGTGTTTTTGTTCCATACCCGCAACATTCACACTGAATTTGATATACACGAGGTAGATATACAGTAGATCCAATCCTTGTTCTATAATAGTAATGGTAGCAGAGGTATATTACACCCTAGTGGCACAGGCTTAGTTCAACAGGTTTACAGTGCTATTATTGAATCTGTATTTAGCAAAAATGTTAACTATGTGGGCCTGTTACTTAAGAACAGAATTGGAAACCCATGTATTCTATTCCTTTTCATACCCTTGTTCTATATATCTAAGAGTGATACCTGCTTCCCTCCCAGCCAAAGACTGACTGATCAAACCTTTTGCCTCTCCACTCAAGACGAGTTGCTCCCCAGTCACAGAGTCACTCACAAAGTTAGATTCCAGGCTGGTGACCACAACACACCCTAAGGCCACACCTGGGTGGATCTCTAAACCTTTGCCTGAATCACTCAGTCCCTTCATCAACCTGACATCTCTGTCAGACACCTGCTCCTCACCCAGTGAGCAGCCTTTTGTGCAAAAAAGGCTGGACAGGTGATAGGGAGTGTGATGCATTTACATTTAGTAAGAAGGAATATTAAATCATTTTTCAAAAGATTTTAAAAGAACTATTACTAGCATGCTTGTGACCACTTTGTACATTCTAGAATAGGATTCTTGTCATTGCTGGCAAGGCATCCAAGTAAACACCCTACATAGTTCCAATGTAGCTCAGAGGTTTCTCTAGGTCGTAGTCCAACCAAGAGTCTCGAGATTGGTAGTTTTGGAAGGTTTGTAGATGTCAAAACGTTAATGTTTATTTAAGTTCAACAGACTTAGATGTCTGATTTACGTTTATCTACCTCATTCGGACGAATATATGTGTAATAAATCTACGTAGATCTACATAAAAAGACCTTGTAAAATTACATAGTTCAGACCAAAAATCAACATAGATTTATGTCTGACCAACGTAGTTGTGTTTACTGGGATGTTACCATGGTAAATATGTTGACAAGAGATACGGATAACAGATCTTGAGGTTGCCAATATTTCAAATCTTATCTTCAACATAAAATGCACTGGAATTCCGGTTTGAAATCTCTGAGTAAATTTATGAAGACATTAGTGTCACCTGTCAGAGCAAGAGACAAACACCTGAGTGCGAACATCAACGGCTGACCTTGAATCGGATCTTGGACGGATTAGTTTTCTTCATATCAATTTATTTTCTCAATTAAAGATTCCTCTTCAATAATCCATCCAGTATTGCATTATTTGATCAACTAGATCCTTGTGAATTATAGTGAAAACGCCACCAATGACGGGGGCAATCAATGGCTTACTGCAGGGTACTGCTCTGAAAGTGAGCAGATCAGCAGCATGAAAGGCAACATCAATGAGTTATAGAATTGAGATGCTCATATATCGGATGGCATAATATTGTAATAGAAAGACTAAGGCCGGCTGGGGAATGCAAGGAACACGAGAACACAGACAGTTTATGAATAAAGGCTTGTATTCAGGAAAGTACTTGACTAGAGGTTATTATTTATACATAAGGCACATCGACAGTTCTTATGACCAACTGCGGAGTTCGGAGCTCAGGGAGTACGTCCGTCGCCAAGCTTGAGCCAAAGTAGACTGAGGCGCGACTCCGCAGCGCGCCCTAATATAGGGCTCGCTACGGAGGCGCCCTCTGGTGGGCGGCGGACGAACTACTCCTGCGCTCCAGACTCCGCAGCGGCTCCTTCCCGCTACACCCTTCCCTCGTTATTTACAGCTGTACCCTCCCTCCCTAATTGAAGTAGCGATAAATATAGACTCCGCAATACCGGATTACATTTGGTGGTATCCCTGCGGCTTAACTGTAGTTACATTTGACTCAACATGCTTATTTATGTAGCGCTGCTCCTGCGAAGTTACAGTCGTAAACGGTGAGATCGGCTCGATCCTATTTTAACATTAATAATATTTAAACTGCACGACTCCTGCGGAGTTCGCTTATGATATAACCTATGCGGAGTCCCCTGTGGGGATCTTAAGTCTCTAATGCTGCCGGAAACATGCTGCCCGAACTTCTAAGGTGGTGAGGTGGTGGATGGTGATGATGGTGAAGATGACGGGTGGAGGGGATGACCGGTGCCTCCACGCCGGCCGCTCCGTCCGGACTTTCTGCGGGGTCCTACTCGTCCCTACGGCGAGGGGGGGATCCTCCTCCTTCCTACAAGTCAACACAATTTAAAGGTAAGGTCAGGTAAGATTTCTCTCTTCCTTTACTCCTCCCTCCCGTAGCGCTCACGATGGTAGTATCACTTCTCCCCTTCTTAAGTACTACCCGTGGAGGTCCTGTACTGGTCCTCCGCCGCCCCGGGGCCCTATACCGGGCCTCTGGCGTCTGCTTCATTCCCCTCCCTTCCTTCTTACGGCTTCCCCTCCCTCTCGTCCCCTCTGGTTATTATCAGGCTGGATGGCGAACTCACCTTGCGTGGTCGTGGCCTCCGCTCGTCTTGAAGTAGCCGGTATCTGGTTGTGATTGATGCTATGACATCGTAGGTCCCCGGGCCAATCACCCGTAGACGGCTGGATACGTCGCCCCCGGTGGCCGCAAATTCCTCCCCCATGGAGATGGGGGGGAGTAAAAATGCAGCCCACCGCTCCAGCCGGTTTGGCTCCCTACCGGAGACAAACCACCACGGCATCGAGGCGGGTGGATCTGCCGTGGGCCCGTGCCGGTGGGATCCTAGCACTCGGGCGGCTGAAGGGGGGCCACTCCCTGGGCGAGCGGTTGGGGAGTGTCTTTGCGGTCGAGCGCTGGTGGGTGTGCGGAGTGGCCTGGTTCGCGTTCCCCCCAGTCGCTGCTCTTCCGCCGCCTTCTGATGATATTTGGCTCTTCCTTGTAGCCCTCCCCACTTCTGAGTGGGCGCCGGGGGCACCACCCTTTCCGTCTCTGGTCTGGCGGACTCCTTTGGTACTTTGCGCCTCGGGTGGCTGTCTTGTGGGGACCGCCACTCCTCCGGTGCCGCTGCAGGGGGAAAGTCCTGTACTAGAGCGTCCAGGTGGGGGTTGGGTGGGGGGTGGGGTTCGTCTGGTTCCCTCAAGGGGGTAGACGTAGGTGGCCGGGTGGGATCATAAGGGTAAAACACTACTCTGTGTGTGGGGTTGCTGGGTGGCAACAATGTTACCAGAGAGTTGTTCCACTCCCCGTCGTCGTTGCGCCCCTCCTGCCAGACTACGTCTCCCGAGCCATCCCACATAGCCAGGAGATGTACCATCAGGTTGGCGGGCATGATAAAAAGTTCGCCGGCTACCTGAGGCGTCGCGGGCACCACCCTCCGCGTGTCGGCCTGTCCAGTCGTGGGGGTGGACGTGCCGGGGATGGTAGCGTCTGGTTCTCCCTCTGGAGGTGGGGACTGTTCCGGGCGTGGTGACTCTCCGCCTGCTACTTCCCGTGGGGAGATAGTGACGGTGGTGCGCGTCACTTGCTCCTCCCCCTCCTCTTCCTCCTCGGAGAGGGCTACACGGTGGTATCGTACTGGGGGGCGCGGGGGGGGCTCTTCCACCTCAATGACGTATCCCGCGCTGTGCGGGATAAAAAGACCTGGGGAAGTCTGCGCAGGGGAGGAGAGGGTATGGGTGAGGGACCTTTCGGTGGGAGGGGGAACTCCTGCTGCCACCAGAGCCTCCTTCTCCTCTGGAGTGTCCCCAAAGCTTAGGTAGATGCGCATGCGCTCCTGCAGGCGGCGGGCCCTCTCTTGTGATGTCTCCTCGTCCTCTGGCTGATCCGTGGGGGGGGGTGGCGACTGCCCGCCCGGGGTCCCCATTGCCATGAGGTTGGTGGCGGCCAGTGCCGCTTCTGCCTCGGAGGAGATGCTGGCTGCCGGTCGGCCTTCCGGCGAGCCCAGGCTGAACCCGGGTGAGGGGCCCAGCGAGTCCGCCCGCTCTTCCTGCAGGGGTGAGGTGGTGAGCTGCTCGGAGGCCGTTAGGGTGGATTCACTGCCCGATGGTGCTGCCTCCATCTCTTCTGGTTCTTTGGTTGGGGGTTGTTTTCGCTCCGCCTTTGTGGGGGTACGGGTCAGTACTACCACCGGCACCCGCAGTCCGCTCTCCTCGCCAGTTGCTGCCTGTCTCGGGGGTTTATTTGGGGGTAGCATGACCACTGTCTCCTTCCTTTTCTTACCCCCCGGTGTACTCTCCTCCGTTTCTCTCCCCCGCTTTCTGGCTGAGGCAGAGGTGGAGCCAGTAGATGAGGTGGAGGAGGTTTTCCTGGCGGAACTGGTGGAGGTAGAGGTGGACGAGGCAGAGGAGGTCTTGCTGGAGGAGCCGGTGGGGGTAGAGGTGGAGGAGGTCTTGCTGGAGGAGCTGGTGGGAGTGCCCTTTGAGGTGGTGGCTACCTTCCTGCCCGACTCCGCGGATGACTCCGCAGCCTGTTGTCTCTCTCGGGCTCTCCTCTCCTCCACCCTGGGAGACGATCGATTAGGCACAACCACCACGCTAGGGACCGCCTTAGACGACGAGGAAGTGGTCTTACCCTTACCAGCCGGGGATGACTTGCTGTTGCCAGAGGTAGTGGGCCGGCTTGCGGAGTCGCGGCTCCTACTGGCGGAGGCGCTGCTCTCCCTCCGGCTGCTGGACCCCCGGGCCGGTGTGGAGGATCGTCGGCGGCTGGCCGACTCCGCAGACGGTGAGGGTGCCGTCTCCCTGGCCGCGGACGCTGGGGAAGTTGAGGAGGGACGGCGGAGGGTGGGGTCAATGGGGTGTTTGTCCGGCATTGGTTTCTCCCCGGTCACCCAGGGATGCTTAGGGTCCCGGTGATAGCCCTCGAGGTGTCTCCTCAGGTCTCTTTTCCGCACGGCGGCAAAGACCCCCCCTGCATTCCCTCCTCGGCATCGGTTGGTGCCTGTGCCCCGGGGGCACAGCCATCCCATGGCCTGGCCATCTGCGTGCTGCTCTCTGATGTGCCTTGCCCTATTACATGATTTGGTGAACGTTTTATCACACAAGGAACAGTGATACAACCCGTCTGCCTCCATGTCGTCTGCATGCGGAGTTGGAGTCAAGATGGCGTCTTTATTATGGTTCTCATCCGGGCGGTGCGGATCTCGCCTCTCGCGAGACCTGCCGCGAGAGGATGACTCCGCCGAACTCCGCGCGGAGTCCCGGTCGTCTGCATCCTTAGTTTGCCTCCCTCTTCCCTTTTCTTTAGACCTGCTGCGATCTCTACGGGAGCCTGAGCTTGCTTGCTCCTCCCTGCGAGTTTTTGATGGAGCTGTGGTTGATGTAACTCCCTTCCTTCCCCTCATTTTTGCTGTGATGCTCTGGGACGCTCTGGTCGTTTCTGCGGAGCTTCGCGGAGTCCCCC
This sequence comes from Harmothoe impar, assembly GCA_947462335.1. Lineage (NCBI taxonomy): Eukaryota > Metazoa > Annelida > Polychaeta > Phyllodocida > Polynoidae > Harmothoe > Harmothoe impar. Next base: position 22,726,422 of record OX381707.1, read on the forward strand.
GCCCGCGCTGGTGCGCGGCCATCCCCGGGTCTGCCCGCTGGTTCCCCCCGGGTGGTGCGGAGTCGACTCCGCAGCCGTGCCCCGACCATTTCCCCACCCACCTAACTACTGCTGCCCCCTCTCTTTCTTGTACTCCCGGGGGAGGAGGGGGGATGACCTTCAGTTGATCGAACGGTACTACTTTGGCCTTCCTGCCCTCCCCCTTTATTTCGTACACTGACTGGGAGATGCGGGCCGTTACTACCCAGGGGCCCGTCCACAGGCGTTGCAGCTTGGGACTTCGCCCTATCTTCTTGCCGGGGTGGTGGTGGTATACCGTGGCTCCCACCTCTATCTCCCGGGTGGTCGCCCTCCCGTCGTAATTGCGGCTCTGTCTGGCGACCGACGTCCCAATGTGTTCCCGAGCCAGGGCGTGGGCAGTGGCGGTGTTCCTCTGCAGGCTAGCGACATACCCCGGCCTGCCCTCCCCCACCCCTTCCATGGGCTCTGGGTACAGAAGGGCCAAGGGCAGGTTAGTTTCCCGCCCCAACATCATCATATTTGGTGTCACTCCGGTCGTGGAGTGCACCGAGGACCTGTATGCTGACATGACCATTGCGAGATGCTCGTCCCAATCTGAGTGGTCCTCCGCTACCACCGCGGAGAGCAACGCCTCGATGGTGCGGTTAGCCCTCTCCACCATTCCGTCCGAGCGTGGGTTGAAAGCGCACGTGCGGGTCTGCCTGATCCCCAGAATGCGGATGACTTCCCGGAACAGGTTAGACTGGAAGTTGCGCCCTTGGTCGGAATGGAGACTAACGGGGGCCCCAAACCGGCACACCACGGTGTCCACTAGTGCCCGAGCCACCGTGGCCGCCTCTTGGTTGGGGATGGCCACCGCTTCGGCCCATTTCGTGAAGTAATCTATGATGACTACTATATACAAATTCTTCCTGGGGGTTAGTGTCAGAGGTCCCATAACGTCTATGGCGATCCTCTCCATGGGCAGCCCCACCCCCACGTGTCCCATCGGAGCCCGTGTGGGGTGGGGTGCCGGCTTCCTTTCAAGACACATCTTGCACGTGGCCGTCCAGTAGGTTATGTCCCTTCTGAAGTCCGGCCAGTACCATCTTTCTTGTAGCTTCCGTACAGTTCTGTCCCTCCCAAAGTGTCCCACCATACCTCCCCCGTGCGCTGCCTCGAAGGCCTCGGCCTTCCTTTTGTCAGGTACCAGGATCTGAAACGCTCTGTTGCTTCCGGGGACGAACCACCATCTCCCTAGAAGTCCTTGCTTTATGGCCAATCTACCCAGTTGTGTAGCCAGAGATTTCACCGCGTACCCTTGGTCTGCCAGTGTCTCCTTGCAAGGTTCGGTCCCTTCCTCCACCCATTTGTACACCAACCCTAGAACGGCATCCTCCTTCTGGTCATTTTTCCAACTCTCTCTAACTTCCCCCGCTATGTCCGGGTCGTCTGCTCCCCGTCTAGTAATGGCCCGTACCGACGCCGGCACCGCCTCCTCTTCCTCGTCCGACCTCCCACACTGTCGGCAAGGGATCCGGGAAAGCCCATCCGCATTGCCGTGTAGCCTGCCGGCCCGGTGTTCTATAGTGTAATCGTAAGTGTCCAATATGGAGATCCATCTGGCCACTTGTCCCTCCGGTTCTTTGAAGGCCATAACCCACTTCAATGCTGCGTGGTCCGTGCGGATGAGGACGTTCCTCCCCAGTAGGTAATGTCGAAATTTTCGTAGCCCGAAGATAATCGCCAGTAATTCCCTACGGGTGACGCAGTAGTTCCGTTCCGCTCTGTTGAGCGTGCGGCTGCCGTATGTGAGGACGATCTCTCGTACATCCCCCCCCTCCCCTTGTCTTTGGGACAGCACCACCCCAAGGCCGGTGTCAGAGGCGTCCGTGTCCATGACCAGTTGTCCCTCGTCCTCCGGGTAGCCCAGGATGGGTGACTCCATCAGTAGGCGACGCAACTCGTCAAACGCCACCTGACACCCCCTGTCCCACTTGAAAATTCGTCCCTTATCTGCCATCTGTGTGAGGGGTTTCGCCAGGGTAGCGAATTCCGGGACGAAAGCCCTATAGTAACCAGCCAGCCCCAGAAAGCTCCGCACCTCCGTCAGACTCTCCGGCACCGGCCAGTCCCGTATAGCCTCTATCTTCGCCGGGTCCGTCGCTATCCCATCCTTGCTGACCACATGCCCCAAGAAACCGACCTTCCTTCTAGCCAGCTGGCATTTTGATGGTTTGATTTTCAGGCCGGCGGCTTCTAGGCGCCCCAGTACCTCCCCCAATCGTTGGAGATGGCCCTCGAAGTCTCGGGCGAAGACGACGATGTCGTCGAGGTAGACCAGGCAGGACGTCCATTGTAGGCCCCGCATGGCTACCTCCATCAGTCTCTCGAACGTACCGGGGGCATTGCACAGTCCGAAGGGCATCACCGTGAACTGGTACAACCCCCGGTGCGTCGAGAACGCCGTCTTCTCCCGGTCCTCCGGGGCCATCTCCAACTGCCAGTACCCGCTGACGAGGTCCATGGTGCTGAACCATTGGGACCCCGCCAGCGTATCCAAGGAGTCGTCGATGCGTGGTAGTGGGTATGCGTCCTTTCTCGTGGCCTCATTGAGACGGCGGTAGTCCACACAGAAACGCATGGTGCCGTCTTTTTTCTTTACAAGAACCACGGGGGAGGCCCAGGGCCCGTTTGCCGGTTCTATGATGCCCGAGGTTAACATTTTTTCTACCTCTGCTTCCACTAACGCCCGCCGATGCGGAGCGAGTCTCCTTGGTGGCATCCTAATCGGGGGGTGCTCCCCTGTTCGTATGTGGTGTTGGATGCAGTTTGCCCTCCCCGTGTCCCCTGGTCTCAGCTGAAACGCCCCACAGTGCTTGCGCAGGAGGTTCTCCAAAGGGGTCTTCCGATCCTCCTCGACGCCCTCCGTCAAGATGCGGATGAGGTCGTCCGCTTCCCCCGGGGTTCCCTGTGGATTGCAGGTGGCGACTCGGCACTTAGCCGCTTCCCCTCGGTTTATTTCCGCCGGTTCCTCCACGGGTTCCAGCGAGGCCAGTGTCATGTCCTTGTACACGACGACTGCGTCTTGTCCAGGGTTAAATATTCGCACTGGTGTGGTTTCTTTTGTCGTGTCCACCAATGCGCGCCCGACCAGCAGGCCCCTGTCTTCCTCCACCTCCCGTAGGCCTTCCACCAGGCCTCCTTCTCCTCCCGTCCAGTCTCCCACCAGGTATCCCCCTATTATGGCTTCTTCCCCTGGCGGTATTACTTTGGTGTGGCAGCTTATGACTCGACAGAAGTTCAGTTCTTCTTCCTCCAGCGTTGGTAGCAGCAACCGTTCCCCCGCCAAATCCACCAGAAATCCCGTTTGTAACAGGAATCGCGATCCCACTATTGCGTCCGTAGGTAGCTCGGACAGCTGAAACGTCACCTTCCACGATCTACATTTGACCCGGAGCAGCACCGTGACACGCCCGTATAATTGTAGTGGCCTCCCTTCCACCGAGTATACAGCTTCGTTTGTCACCTCGTAGTCCCCTGGTTCCCCATGGGTCCGCCACCAAGAGAGGGAGAGCATGTTCACAGTAGCCCCCGTGTCCACCAGACATTCTACGCTACTGTCCCCTATTCTCCCCTCCACCAGGAGGCCGGACCCGCCCTTCTCCAAGCGTCCTACCACGATCTCTGTGCGCCCCTCTCCCATGTCGACCCTAGACTGGCCATTGTCTAGGGTCGGTTTTAGTTTTCCGCCGGCTGTGGAATGATGGCCGGCGCGGAGGCGGTTCCTCCCGCTGCACTCCCGCTTGCCTCCCTTGCGTCAGCTGCGGCTATCTCGTCCCTCCACCTGGGGCAGCTACTCCTCTGGTGTCCCAACGCGGCACAGTGGTAGCATCGGATCTCGGACATCGGCAGCCGGTCCTTTCTCGGTCGGTTTGTTCTTTCTCCCCCCTTGTATGACGATGAGGAAGAGGAGGAGTTAGCCGGTTTCCCTAGTGCGGCCTTCATGGTCTCCCGGAATTTGGCGTTCTCCTCCCTCTCCTTCACGGCATCCTCCCGCATGGACTTGAGCTCTTCTCCCATTGTTTGGCCCGTGGCCCGGACATTCTGTGCCGAGCCATGCGGCCGCATGCAGGCTTCTGCATGCAAAGCCACTTGTACCGCTTGGGAGAGGGTAGTAGCCGACGATTGGTGTACCCACATTTGCATCTGGATGTCCTTCAAGGAGTCCACGAAGTGGTCCTTTGCCATAACGTCCACCGTAGCCATGTCCGCCAGTGGGTACGCCAGCCTCGTGTACCTCTCTACTTCCTCCGCATGTGTTTGGAGGCATTCCCCCTTGTTCCTCTCCTTGCCCTTTAGTATGGCCTTGTATCTGGCGGCCTGGTTAGGGGGCTGGAACCTCGAGACGAGCGCTGCTCTCAGTTTCCTGTATCCTCCCTCCGCTCCTGGTTCTATCCCCGACAGAAGACGTCTTGCTACCCCTGTCAGGCTTAGCCCAAGAAATACCCCGGCCGTGGTTTCGTCCCAGCTGTTCGCCGTACAACACAGATCGAAGTGAGACAGGTATTCCGAAAGGTGTGTCTGGCCGTCGAACTTCCCAGGCATGTAGACTGGTTTCACCGGCTTCCTGCCCCAGCTCCCTTCCTGCTGCAATCCTTTCCCTGCCCCCGGTGTCATCGTCGTGACTGACCCAGCCGCATTTGGTGACAGGTACTTCTGCGCATTCAGCTGGTAACCTTGTGGTTTCCATTCCATTGCGTCTCCCCCGCCTGGTGGGCCTCCCCCCATGTACGTAGCTGAGACCAACGGCTGCATACCCCCTGGGTTTGCCACTTGAGGATCTACTTGCGGTTTGGACTCTGCGTACCCCGTCCCCCATTCTCTTTCCGCCGGCTCCGTGGAGACTCCCGCCCAACCCCCTTGGTTGATGGTGGCCCCACTTTGCCCCTGCACTTCAGCTGCTATAGCCGCCCTATACGCTGCTTCCCTCCTGGCTACTTCCTCTCGAGCTGCTTCTACCTTTGCTATCTCTCTCCGCACCGACTCTGCCCTCATGGCGTCCTCCTCCGCCCTTTCCACTCTCTCCGCCTCCATGCGTTTCCTCTCTGCCTCCAGGGCTGCGGCCCCTTCCCTAATCTCAGCCCGTCTTTTGGCCTCTATCCTGCTGATCTCTTCCCTTTCTCCCTTTCTCCTCTCTTCCTCCCTTTCCGTGGCCATTCGCAAAGCTTCCACTTCCCTAGCTACTTCCTTCTTTGACTCCTCTATCCTCTTATTTTCCTTCACCAAGGCCATCTCCTTCATCCTCGCCCGCACCTCCTGTAGGATGTACTCATGTCCCGTGGGGGTGGCCCCGTTTCCTCCCCTTCCCTCGACTCCGTTTCCTGCTGCGGAGTCGACTCCGCACTCCTCTCCCGCGAGATCCCGCGCTGGCCGCGAGAGCGGGACGGTTTCCTTGGTAACTTTGTTTACCTCCGCCGCCGCCTCCTCCTCCGGCGCCCATGGTACAGTATCCGCACTTTCTCTCCCTTCTAGACTCCCCTCGTCCTCTCTTGGTGCCCATATCCTCCTTCCTTCATCTGCAACTCCGCAGGACCTCTCTTTTTCTTTGAATGCTTTCGCCATCTCCTCCCATTTCTCGTTCTGGAGCTGCCTTTCTCTCTCCATTCTGCCGATTCTCTCGGCCTCCTCGGATCTCCACTTCATCACCCATTGTCGCTGTGACTCCGCAGCTCTCCGCATTTCCTCCTCCTCTTTTCCTTCCTCCGTTTCTGGTCCTTGCGGAAAGCCTGGAGGTGGTTTGACCGTCTCCTGAAGACTTCTGGGTCCCCCGTACTCTGCTCTTCCCTCCCCCTTCCTCTGCGGAGTCCGGAGGTACACGTTCTCTCCCACGTCTACTTCTTCCACCTCCTCAAAGTCCCTCATCCTCTCCTCCAGATTCGCCGATGCCAACCCTAATGACCTTCGTCCTTCCATCTTCTCCGGGCGTGATTTGCTGTCTTTTTAAACCGCTTGTCACCACTGTAATAGAAAGACTAAGGCCGGCTGGGGAATGCAAGGAACACGAGAACACAGACAGTTTATGAATAAAGGCTTGTATTCAGGAAAGTACTTGACTAGAGGTTATTATTTATACATAAGGCACATCGACAGTTCTTATGACCAACTGCGGAGTTCGGAGCTCAGGGAGTACGTCCGTCGCCAAGCTTGAGCCAAAGTAGACTGAGGCGCGACTCCGCAGCGCGCCCTAATATAGGGCTCGCTACGGAGGCGCCCTCTGGTGGGCGGCGGACGAACTACTCCTGCGCTCCAGACTCCGCAGCGGCTCCTTCCCGCTACAATATTCAGATGTCACAACTCTAAAACATAGATATGAATTGAAGGCCCCCGTCTTGCAAATGGCCTTTATCTGGCAAACTCATCCACTCACAGTAGTATTTTACCCAATATCAATCAAATTTCTCATTTCATATTGTACATACTCCCAAGAGTATTTCATAGGCATTTAGAAAGTCTTTAAGTTATGTGGTGTAACAAGATATGGAAATAAATATTATTCATTTACTCTTGGCTTCGAGTATTTTCAGTATTGTGGATTTGGATTTCTGTTTGAAAGCATCCCGGTCCCGGTTCCTGCACTCTCCATGGTACATGTTCACAACATGCGTTCCCTCTTCTCAAAAATACCCTCGTTCCCACTGACTTTTAGACAGAAAAATACCCCTTTTTGTGGAAAACGCTGACTTTTTGAGGTTGAAAATAGTGTAGGGTTCAAAAATATACCCTTTTTTTTGTCAAAACACTAACATTTTGTCAACGCATTCCCTTTCCATGATTAAGATAAACTCTATTGCCTATACATATTATATTGGTTAAAACAGCACCCAACACATACACTTTGAATGTTCAGAAACCTCTAAAATTATCCCCCTTTTTCTAAAATCCACTGAGTTTTCTTGAAAAAAACACCTTTTTCTCAATTCCTGGGATATTGGGAGTGATTGAGAAAATACCCTTCTCCCACGTTGTTGGGAACGCAGGTTGTGTACATGTAACATGGAGAGTGCAGGGACCAGGATCCAGGTCCTCTGTCAGACGACAAGAGGCATTCAGGGAATTCCAGATTGATATAGCTATAATTATAAAGGCTTTATTGGGTGTTATAACAGAGTTATTACGGATTATACATTCATAAGAAGTACACAGCACATAAAAAAAAATATATACATTCAGAGAGCTTGCCTCTTTATATCATTTGTGTTCATTTTCAGCTTGATATCGAACTTTATTACTAACATAGTGACTTTTCTACTAAGTTAAGCCCCATCTACACATCCTCAGATCCTCAGCAAGAGAAACACAAATTTAAGCCACAAGAAAAACTAAATCATGAATTAATAAGGGAGAGCATGTAAATACTGGCACAAAATGGATGGATTACGGATTGACAGAGTCTAAAAAGGAAGGTTAATTATTTTAAACTCATTGGATAAACAGGAAGGGCATGAAGATTGGCCACTACAATATTCATAGTATGGTATCACAGAAGAAATTTGAGGCTATTAATGACCTAGTTCCCTTGTTCGATATATTTTGTGTGAGCGAGAGTTGGCTTGTTGAACCTTATCCGAGTAATAAGATCCTAGTTAGGGGGTACCGTACCTTCCGTCTCGACAGAGTAGTAGACAAGACTGGTGGAGGTTTATTGATTTATGTTCATGATAGCATTGCCCCTTACTGTTCACTTGTATCAGAATTATCTGCATCAAATTCTGATATTGAATTATTGGTCATGAATTATACTGAGGACAAACACAGACTAATGTCAATTGTATTAGCCTACAGACCCCCAAATAGTAGTTATGTCAGATGCCTCGCCACATTACTCGAGGCCTGTCAGAACGATGCTTTGGAGGGACGTGAGCTGTGGCTAGTCAGGGACTTGAATATTCATCTGTTTGACCCGGAACACCCTAAAACAAAAAAATATCATAAGGTAATAGGTGATCTGCATCTTGATGACAAGATTGATTCTATAACTTGCCCCAATACTAATGGTACTGGTACTGGAGGATCATGTATAGACCCTATAGCCACAAGCTGTAATATTGTCATGTACAGTGGTACACTACCCTGCTATGCATCCGACCACCTACCTGTTTTTGGGGTCAGAAAACGTGCTAAATTAAAAGCAGTCAACATCACAGTTACTGGCAGGTCATACAGAAAATATGATAGAGATAATCTGGAGGACTACCTCCTGGAAATTGACTGGACATCCTTCACTGATACTAATAATGTGGATGCCAAATTGAACATAATGTTAGGTCATATTTCAGATTTTCTAGATATACATTGCCCAATCAAGGATATGAGACTAAAAGACTTGGGTAAAGAATGGATGAATAATGATATACTTGAGTTAATACACAGACGGAATGAAATTATGCATCAATATTGTATAGAAGGCAAAAATAACCCATACTTATTACAACAAGGTAAAGATCTTCGTGATGATATTAATGTATGTTCTGAGATTGCCCAGGACAACTTTATGACTAATAAGTTAAACACCTTAGCCAAAAATCCCACTAAGTTCTGGAGGGAACTTAACACCCTCCTAGGTAAAAGTAGCGACCAAAAAGCTGAAATCACCATGAAACACCATATCTCAGGCTCTATGATGCAGGGTGATAAGGTCCCAGATTATATCAATGAGTTTTTCTCAAATGTTGGCATAGACTTGATGAATAAGCTTGGCAATGCCCCATATGTTGCACAGATTACACCCCCTCTAAGAAATCACACCAGGAAACTGTTGACACTATTGTGACCTATTCTGAAGTTATGAAGCTAGTAAAGGAGATAGAGATTCATAAGTCTAGTGGGGTTGAGAATATCTCTGCAAAGGTTCTCAAAAAAGCTCTTATAGTACTTTGTCCCCAGCTAACAGTTATTATTAATTACAGCCTGCATAATGTGGTTTTCCCTGAAGCATGGGGCACCGCCAAGGTAGTCCCGCTCCCAAAAAGTGGTGATCTTACACATATAGGAAATTGGAGACCCATATCTCTCTTGCCCGCACCAGATCATGGAAAGAGTGATATACACAAAGATATATAATCATCTGGAGTCAGGTGGTCTTCTGAGCAGACATCAGTTTGGCTTCCGCACGTCGAGAGGAACAGGGGATGCTGTCTTCTCTCTTGTGAATGATCTGTACAAGGCCCGAGACCTCGACATGGTTGTGGCTGCCTGTTTCCTCGACGTGCGGAAGGCTTTTGACTCAATTCACCATGGCGAGTTACTCGCCAGGATGAAGTGCTTTAATATACCAGCAATCTACACTGACTGGCTACATGCGTATCTAGAACGAAGAAAACAGCGTGTTATGTGTAATAATAAGATATCTAAAGTTAGAACCATCAGCTGCGGAGTGCCGCAAGGTTCGATATTAGGACCTCTGCTGTTTATATGCTTTATCAATAACCTACCTCTATGTTTAAAATCCTGTAAAATATCCATGTATAATTGGTTTACAAAGAGTGGACTATGCATACAGACAAAACAAAAGTGATGCTATTTACTAAGAACAAATTAAGAGGCTTACCAGACCTGAGTATCTATATGGGAAACAACAAATTGGGAGTTTGTGACTCCTATGAATATCTCGGTGTCACTTTAGACTATAGATTAAACCTAGATGCCATGACTGGCAAAACTGTATCCTCGACTTACAATAGACTATTCATGTACAGAAATCTCAGGAAGAAAATGGCATATTGGGTTGCTAATCTTGTCTACAAACAAACTATTTCACCAGTGCTGGAATACTGTGGTTTTCTCTATAATGGGTTTACAGAGACAAACCAACTCAGGCTCCAACGTATGCAGAACCGGTGTTTACGTGTATGCCTACAAGTTAGATTAAGATATAATGTACTAAAACTGCATGAAGACACAGGTATATCCTTTATTGGTGTCAAACATGACTTACAACTGTTAATGTTGATACATAAATATGTTTATAGTGGTATAGCAGATTTTGACAGCATGGGTCTAAAGTGGAAGACTCAACAGCTACACGTCATGAGAACACGTTCTTGTGAGACTGGCTTATTAGAATACCCCATCTCTATAAAGCTCGGGTACAGAAAGAGTCCTATATACTGTGGGGTCACATTGTGGAACAATCTCCCACCCGCCTGTAGAACCTGTGTCGACCGAGAAAGTTTTAGACGTCAGGCTAAGACTTGCATGATTTTGCTACATTTGGAGAAATAGCGCAAGATCTATAATTGTAATGCTAATGGCTAAATCTTTGGATAAATCTTTGTATACTACTATGTATTAATTGCTCTCTCTATATACTACTATGTTAACGTTTTGATATTTTCTGTGATAACAATGTCCATGTTCATGTACAAAGAATCCCTAGGTTAGTACTTGAAATTGGTGACTGCCGAATTGCACGGTAAAGCCATTCTTGTACATTGATGTGTAATTGTATTTACGAAGATCACCTGGTGAAAAATAAATACTCTTATAAACTCAAAAATTGGGAGGTCACCATCCTTTTACAACAAGTCTGGCTGAAGTGACCTTTATTGGCTTAGACGTGCCCTGTGTGAGCCGTTAATAGGATGAGTTGGACGGGATGTGGACTTATGAGTAAGTTCCACCTGCTTCATTGTATGACCACCCACTGCGGACCACACCTTGAGTTAACCTGGTTGTAATAATTAATAACTTACATAATGAGACTAGAAGTATGCTCTCCAAATTGACAACTTATTGGGTCTTGTCTATACATGCTTATGCATGTAAACTGATTGGCAATTTGTTACAGTTCAATTAGATACTGTATTTGTTGATTGAGTTAATATAACTCCAGCTCAAAGTTTGCCTTAATCAAACATCCATTTCATGTGTAATTTCCTCTCATGTCTCATTTCAATAACTGATTTTACTTTACATGATAAATTCATGATGTAACTTTGTTTACTGAAGGTAATAACAAATGGTCCTTCATGAAAAAACTTGTCTGTGAACTGTAGGAAACATAGAAATGATACACTTTGATACAAGAGAGGGAAAGCAATAACTTCTGTAGGGTGCAAAAAACTCCCAGAGTGTTTATTAAGAAACATGGCACTGGTAGTAAAAGGCTTGGCAGAGAACTCAAAAAAGAAAATGCTTCCTGACAGGGTCAAGAAGAAACAAAATGGCAAAAATCGGTGAGAAAGAGATAATAATACCAACAGTCAGAGAAACAGCACTATAATGGAATTGACATTAAACTCTCAACGTATTGAAGTGCCTCCGGCACACACCACCGCATCCCTGAAACCTGATTCCCGCTCATCTTTACCCAAGGTCCATATTCCCTGTTTATCCAAGTGAAATTAATGGCTGACCACTAACATGGCCTGAGACTTGATCTGCTTGTAGTCAATTCTGCTTCTGCATAGCCCCAATACCTCTAGTCCATGATTGTCTGGGGAATGACGGTGAGGATAGGCTGTAGACATTAGAGTGGAGGCAAGAATAGTGGTCACCATACCATTTGCATAATGCTTTCCCAGGCATGAGCTGTCCCCCTACGGGCCACCAAATACTGGCTTCCAAATATGTCCTTTGCCTTTCTGTCCCCCCATTGATTCTTGCATTTATCTCGATATGCTGTGACAGCCTCTAGGGCCATTATATGCTAATAGAAGAGAGAGTCATGCCTGCAGTATGCGTATTTTGAATGAGTAACTGTATATATGTGATTTAAATTGTAACACTCCTTAAATGTACATTGAAAATCCCATTTCATCTTTCATCTTTCGTATTTTTATGTGTAAATGTTTTCATGAATTTAGGGATAAAAAGTGTTCATAGTTTCAGGCCAAATAAATCGGTGTGTTAAATATTTGAGCCTGGATCACCAAAACAAAAACAAAGGAAAGTCAATGCAATGTTGTATTGCCTTCAAGTTATATCAGAGTTCTTGTTATGCTCTAACATAAAAGCGTTATGGTCAAACCATTTAGCAAGTGACTTTTATATCACATTCACTGCCCTTAAACTGAAATATATCATTAGTAACCTAAGCACATGGATAGTATATAATTTCAGTAGGTACTGAAGAGCATTGAAGGATAGTAATTTACTTTACATTGGGCCCCATTAGCAATTAGACCAAGTAAGCAATAAGTACAAATTGGACATTGAGTAGCATATAGAAATATTTGGTTTCTGTAAGAACACTAACATGCCACAGAAGTACAATGTACACACTGGCTGGGGAAGTTGTATACAATCCCATCGAAAGCTCACCCAAATGTAAAAAAAAACAATTCCTTATAGTCTTGGCTGAGTACACTCGTCTGCGACTCATGGTCAGCCTTGACTGTCGTCATTATCCTGAGTAAAAGGCTCTGGGTGTACTTTAGCTACTACTCACATACCCCAAGTGATACATGTTTTCAGTGATATGTATGCGCTTGTTATCCCTTATCTTACAAGCAATGATCAATGATGAATCTACACTGTATCAACAAATTTACAACCAGTTGACAATGTTGATTCAATGTACAGGGCCCACCACCTAGGATGCACCATTATTTCCAAGATCTCAGGTGATTTATTCTGTCCTTGCATGAGAACTGGGGAAAGGATAACAAATAAACCTAACAACAGATGTCTATACACGATGGATACAGGCTATTGCCTGAGTAAACTCAAATTCACATATTCCATCAATGAATATCAATGACATTGTGCTTATAGAATCACCCCCTTTTTTCTATTGCAAAGGAAGACCAACTGTCTTCAGTGTGTTTGACACAAACAGCTTTGAAACGTAAGGCTTCCCAGTGGGCACAGAGTTTAGTTTCATGTTGAATCAACATTGCATCAACATTGAATCAACATTGACAACCATCTATCAATGTTGATTCAATGTTCTGTGCCTACTGGGTTGGTTCAATTCAAACATCAATTTCCCGTCTCTTTCTACTCTAGAATTGATCACAGTGTGGTTATATACAAATGAGGATGGTGGACAGGCATCCTAATGTTGGTCTTCAGATAGATGGGTATTCATTGAGAAATGGAAGTCCTATGGCTGCAGCTCAAGATGATGCGGGAGCTGGTATGGGGAGCATGCAGGATGGTAAGAGCACCAAAGACTTATTTGGTTTCAGATGTTTCTCTATGATGCGGCGAACTGCCTGGAAGTACAGACCCTGAAAAGACAGTTTTCTCCTGCTTGAATGCAAACACAACCCCTTGTTTTGTAGTTAACTGGAGGATTAATTATATAAAGCAGCTATTTGTGGTCACAGAAATGGCTGGCAGAGACTACTGCTGATAGACATGTTAGGCTCAGGGGATGTATTTAAATGCTCACGTTTTCTGCGATTTGCTGTAAAACTGGATTATATGACAAATTGCTTATTTCAGCGTGATTACAGTATGTAAATGGGTTTAATTGCAAAGCCTATTCAGTGATGGGGTCTTATGCGTAAACTTTGTGTAAGGGAAGAGAAGATTTAGTCACTGGTATCTTTACAGATTGACTGTGAAAAAGTGCAACTATTCATAGGGGGACCCTGTGTGTGGGATCATAAATTAACAAATGTATTGGAATGTATTCAAAATATTCCTGGCTGAGGAGCACATGTCTGGAGAATCTCTCATTAATTAGTACAAGTTCTTTCTATTATTGGCAGGGGCTCTGAATTCTTTGGATTATTGGCATAGGTTCTAAATGATGTTGTATGCCTGTATGAACCCCCAAGTGTTCGGCCATTAAAATGTAACAACAACACATCTGGCAAAGAGGTTGGTGAAGGATGTGAGTCCCAGATGACCCGCTCAACTCTTGCCCGCATATATGTCATGTTTTATACAGTTTGAAAACAAAATGATGTTACCAACTTATGCATAAATGATATATATGTAAATTGTTACTAAATGTATGCACCTTCAATGCCACATATAGAGGGACAGAGGTTCCCTAACACTCAGTTCATTGGGGTGCCCCCTAGACTGCACCTTCTGGATCTCCTGAAGTAAAAAGCGCATCAGTGTGTATTTGGACTGCCTAATGAATAAGATAATGAAAGAAAAAATATTGGAAAGCTGCTAAGGGGCATGGTTGTCTCAGAATGAGTACTCATTAGTAGGAGTAACAAGGTAAATCTATTGATCTTATTGGCAAACAACCCGCCTCAAAAATCTAAAAGGGATAAAACCAAATTTGAAACAGTTTACAAACATTTGATTAGGATGGTATTAACACCACACAGGGCTGCATTTTGTGCAGAGTTGTCAAAATGCTTTTTTTGGATGGATCGATTGATTTTTAAACATATTTTGCCTCGAGGGAATTACAGCTGTCATACTACAACAACAATCCAATAATATGCCTTTCCTTTACTGATAATAGCATGGCAATCGTTTGTAGAGTGGCAATTTCGCATGGCAATAACTACTTATATATATGATGCCTGCTATACATTGGATTCCTTTTCAGTGAATTAAACATTCTAAAGAAATTATGACTCATGAATATTATCAAATTATTAAGAGGAAAAATTTGGACTTAGTAAAAAATTATTTGGAAAATAGAAAACAAGTAACAACTGCTAATAATATACGCTCTAAAGAAGCCAAGCTATCCTGTGGAGTCCCCCAAGGGTCTATACTAGGCCCCTTATTTTTCTTGTTGTACATAAATGATTGTATTTTACCCACTGATCACCATAAAACTATGTTGTACGCCGATGACTCGGTTCTATATGTTTCAGGTAATGATTTTAAGGTGCTTGAACTAGAGCTAAACAGAGCTCTAAGTTTATTTGCCAATTGGTCAAGTAAAAATCTGTTAATGAGTCAAAAACTAAGGTTATGGTGTTTGCTGCTGCCCCAACCCTTAAACGTCTTCCAAAACCAACTGTAAAATTGAAAGAAACTCTACTAAAACAAGTCATATCGTATAAGTACCTAGGTATAATAGTGGATCAAGAACTGAATTTCTCCCTCCATTTAAAAGATCTTATTAAAGACATTAAATTCAAATCTCTAATGCTGTATTATCTAAGTAAAATGATGTCAAAAAAGGTTTTATTAAGAGTCTACAGCTCATATGTTCTTCCTCTGATTGATTATGCTGACGTATTATATGGAGCAGCAAACACTGACCTTTTAGCCTTATTGCAAAGGAAACAGAATAAATGTTTGAAAACATGTATGGGTTTAAATATATTAACCCCGTCTGCGGATGTTCACCGCCTTGCAAAATTACCGGTACTAAGCGAACGAAGAATTTATCATACTAAGTTATTAGCTTTCAAACGTGTACAGCTTGGTGACCCCTATATAGTTGTTACTAATAGACAAACCAGAGCGAATGTGGCTCCACTGCTAAAATATCATACGATCCACTCAGCGGCCTACGAGAAATGTCCTGAGGTCATATGTGCAAGGGAATGGAACAAGCAAACTACTGAGATTAGGCTTCTCCAAACCCCAAATGAATATAAATTGAAGGCAAAAGAAGTTATGATTAAGTCGATACCCAAAGCATAATATGTTATTATTAGGGATGAAATATATATATAAGGGTTGAGATATTTATTATTTATACTTATTCAAAATTTAATGGGTTGACTCTAGATGTAAACCTCGTCTCTGATCGTCCATGTTGTTTCATCGTAAATGCAGCAGAAAATAAAATAAACTAAGCACGTATGTACATGGTAGGGGCATAATATTATCTGTTGATAACGCCCTTCCCATAACTTTATTTCTCAAAAGGTTAGCGATTTCTGTCAAACTCCATAATTCTTTCTTCTTTTTGAGGATCGCAGTGATACCGGTAATAGGTGTAATATGATACATTCTACTACAATTATGCATTTATGCACTGTGGATACAGATTCATGTACGTCAATATTGTAACTTTGCAAATTTGGATCTTATGTGAGAAATAAAGTTTAAATTTGTTCTAAAAATTATCAGGTGCCCATTCCTAGTAGCCCCGAGTCTGGCAATGAAATGGCTAACCAGTTATCTAATGTTATAGAAAGCTTTGAATTATTGTTATATGCTAAAACATTAAGATTTCCCACTAAATGAATCATCAGAAAGCTATCGTTATGTTCTGCAGAAGTAAAGGTGTTTACTAATGATGAAAACATTCAGCCTACCATAGCATCAATTGGGTTCTTGTGCAATCTTATCAATTTGATATCTGCTACTCTAGTTTCCTTTCACAAGGGAAATAACCATCTTTCAGTGGATTGAATTACACATTAATATTAAATTTGATAGTGTGTTACATGGCTGATTAGCCAGTTTGAGCATCACCGTAACAACAGCATATCTATTGTTACATTGACCCAGAAATCTTATAACAAATATATATACAAGATACTCATTGTACCCATGGTGATACGGTGCTGGGCGTTTCTTAGTTATAGAACATGAATGGTTGGTGAATCTGGAGGGTGGCACACAAACAACTTTCTTAACGATTTAAGAATGGCATGTCACTAAAAGGTGACATTCGTCGTAATTTCGCACTGATGCACCCCCTGGTAGAATTGTATGCAGATTTAAATTTGCAGATTTTGATATCTGGTTGTTATAATTAGGTTTGATAAATTTTCATGGTGTTCATGATATATACATTCAAAATAACTTGCCGGGGCCACATTGGTACATTCTGCCGACACTTTTGGAGTGTCTCACCCCCATAGGATTGGCATGATACATGAATCCTTAGAGTAGCAATACAATGTGGGTTGTAGTGCCTGTGTGAACACAGACGGGGTCAATTAGTGGCCTACTGCAGTGTGTGATGTGCTTCTCAGAAACCCACACACAGAAAAGTAAAGGTGTCAGCTGTGTCTCCCACGTAGCTCTGTTGACTCTGATAAAATGCAGGGTCAACTTGAGTTGACTCTGATAGTACAGAGTCAATTTGAGTTAATGCTGACCATAAAGAGTCAACTCAAGTTGACCCTTCATATAAAAAGAGTCATTAGCAATTTGACTCTCCCTTTTACCAGAGCCACGTGGGAGACACAGTTGACACCTTTACTTTTCTGTGTGCAACAGTGAACAGTTCAACAGAATGCGAGGCTTATATAGGGCTGTAACGTGTGTTAACCACGATGTTTATGCTGACACAGACACTATTTTCAGCTTCCAGTTCTGCTCTGCTGATATAGGTTATTATATAAAAAGGGAACATTTTTTATCCTTTCGTATAGAAGACCTTCAGCAAATGGCAGATTGATCGTTGACAGCATCTGAGAGAAACTTAAAAAATGAGAGGTAATTGCCGGTAGCTAAATGGTAGGGCAATGCCGTTCCATAGTAAGCCTGCATGGAGTGACCTTCAGATGCCTGCCTAGAAGCAGCTAAGATGTGTGATGGGGATGAAGTGGACTAATTGGATCAGTTCTGCCTACAGCTTAATCCTACTGCCCAAACCGGAATACACCTTAAGCTAACCAACCAACTGTTTTCAAATCAGTCTACTCTAGACTGAAGGGTCACATATATATCAGGTTCTATTACCTATCTGTTATGTTGGAGTCTGTTTCAGTGTCGGTGGATTTGTACCCTGGGTAGCTCATAAGACAATCAAACAAATGTGCATTATGTAAAAGGTTCCTAAGGATGGACAATGAAAACTAAGCATGTGTGTCTTATCTGTCTCAAAGCACTGTATGACTGTATGGACTGTCTCCCACCCTCAGATGGGAGATTTTTCATACCTAGACATAAATATATAAATGTAATTAAAACCTGATGCATGATCAAAGCATTCCTAAATGTATCCCTTGATTGCATCACGAATTCTATTATTCACATTGTAGATTTCATTGTTTGCATCATCAGAGAAGCAGGTAAATGCCACGCCATACATAAGAGCATTATCAGATTTGGATTCATGGCAAGACTGTCATCATAAAGCTCCATCGTTTATAATACATTCATGCATTAACAACCCTCTTCCTCATCCTTGAATGAAGCTTATTGGTGAAAACACCTCTCTCAACATCCATGTGAAGATATCATGAATGGATATTTCTTTTTGGAACTATATGAGTAAATTCATCCTTCCCTGACAAAAACATGTGGGCTGAATGTGTCATTGAATGTATTGCTGTGAACAATGGCATCAGAGATTGAATTAGATACTACCTTGCCCTCAAGAGAAGACCAATGGAGGTCTCCAGAGGGTAGTAAAAAGAGCTATATTTATAGATCCTGGAATAGCTACTGAGTTGTCATTCTCTGACATACCCCCTGGAGTGTGCAGAGATGGGGAAGCCATCTGTGTCTCCGGAAGGAAGAAGCTGTCATTTTGCCAATGGAGTTTCCTGATTTCCTGTCAACATGATGCAGTGTGTGATATCTGTGTCAGAATCAATCCCTTCCTTAATGGCCACTCTGGGTGTCGTGGGCCACAAGCTGTTGTAGCTTGTGAATGTTATATTTAAGTGTAGCGGAGCTGACGACACATAACCATTACCCATAACTGATGTATGCTATGTTAATGACCTCAGGTTTCAGTGTAGAAATTTAGAATAGAGTTGATGGTACCGTAAAACCCTGCGTATAAGCCGCAGCATATAATTATACATGAATCAGATCGGCAGGGCGCCAGAGTCAGAGTGCAGTTATACACGAGTTTTTGCTACTATGGTACAGAACTAAAGGCACAATCTCTAAAATAGATCTATTGGGTGCCTCCCCCTTAAGGGGTGCCTGCACCCTGCACTAAAGTCCCTTTTCGCAGATCCTGTCACATAGAATTGAGTCTGCAGTGAGTCCTGAAAATGACTGCACTATAATTGTATCAGGCACAGTGCAAGTTAATGGGGGTTCCCTTCCCCCATCATCCCACAATCACACTCATCCCAAAGAGAGTGCTTTTAATCATAGCTGACAGACAGAGCCTAATTAGATTTTTGGCCACTTGAGCTACTGCTTGATAATTTGCCTGACATAAACAATGACTAATGACAAAGTAATACATATTTTAAACAGCTATTCCTGTCGCTACATGATGCCTGGTGCCACATGATTTAATTGGCTAAATGTTATCCATTTCCCTTATCTACATACCAAAAGGGGGAAGTATTACGGGTGTAGTCACAGTCAAGATTATAAAGTGTCTGTGACAAGTCTGTCAATTGTCAATATGGTAGAAATGAGCAGTGATGAGAAAAATAGAGAAAATACATTGTATCAGTCTTAGCAGGGTAGCCATCCTGGACTTTTGCCAACCGTGCGATCCCTGATACCTAACCCATATGCATATAGAAACACCCCACTCCAGCCTATATTTCCTTTTTATTTAGGTGAAATAAGTGGCTGACCAATAACATGACCTCAAAACCCAATCTGCCTTCAATCAATTTACTTCAGGAACAAAAAAGTATGTGAGAAAATGAGTCACTAGTCTATTTGCATAATGATATCCAGGGTATGTTTCCTCTCTCCCGGAGGGCTCCTACTGTATGAATACTAAAGGTCAGTGCCATGGCTGTTCAGAGGCTAATGGAGCAGAGGTAGAAAATGCAACAGAATATAATTATCAGCATTTCTTGTCAAGTAACTTGACAAAATCCATTGCAACAAATATGCAATGGCATAGGCCTACTACACATTATAGACACCACAATGGATGTTATTAGTAAACAGAGTACATGCTTATTGTGTTGTCTCTATAAACATGTGCCAAGGAGGATGCACCACAGCCCTGAATTTCACAGTGGGAACAAATAAGTCCAACGGGCAAACATGCCTTCTGAGTAGTATATGAAAAGACGCCGTAACAAGTGGTATATATAACCAGGGTTTGTAAGCAGAATGCCAATGAAGGAGCCTAGAGGTTTTCTACAAACTCACAAACACAGTCTACTAGTACCAGG
The DNA here is from genome assembly GCA_947462335.1 of Harmothoe impar. NCBI lineage: Eukaryota > Metazoa > Annelida > Polychaeta > Phyllodocida > Polynoidae > Harmothoe > Harmothoe impar. Next base: position 22,746,368 of record OX381707.1, read on the forward strand.
TGTATCCCTGCAGATGGTACTACCTTGATGATGTAATTAAGGGGCCGTCCATAAAGTATGTCACGCTTTTTTGGGCCATTTTGAACACCCCCCCACCCCCATGTCACACTTTGTCACACTTTTTCCGACACCCCCCAGAAAAGTATGTCACAAATCTGCTGACCCCCCCTCCCTCCCTCTGCATATAGTTAGGTCTGTAGTCTGGGTTATTGCATGAGTTGAAGGTAGGGCCATATTTCACGAGGCCGCAGGCTGAGTGAAATGCAACCCTACCTTCAACAAGTGAAATAACCCAACTACAGACTTAAACGGGTGTTCCTTTGTATTTATCTTTTACCTTTTTTGCTTCAAATTGAATTATTATAGAGGGGGAAGGCCTAAATTGGCAAAAATAGCTTGTTTCTATGCTGTTCAAATGTAAACAAACACCATTTTGATGACGTCATAGGGTCGAAAAAATATGAGCATGGGTTATTTCATGGGTGTGTGAAATACGGCGTTCTTTGGTTAAACCAATGGCATTATAGTTAGATGTTATTAAAATGTGTTACGGTATGACATCAGTCAAATCTTTAGAGCTAGTGTTAGTGGATTCTTTTGACTAGAACCCTTTAATTACAACTGTTCATATTGGCAGTATCATGTTCACACCGATAGCCATGGCACCCTAGATCTTTGTGCCTGAGGTATCCCCCATCTATGGATTCTTGACAGTATTCACAGGAATAACAAGTGTGCCACTGCTATCCTGTGACACCTCTTGTGTTGGAAGACCTGTAGAAGGGCTGGATTCAGGAATTTGAGAAGAAGGGGGCGTAATAAAGGCAATGTACTGAGCATGATATAGGCAATGTACTGATGGCATTGGACCCATTTACATTAAAATCTAAAGCAAAAAGGGGGGATGCTCCCCCCCTCCCTCCTGGATCCGACCTTTTGTGGTATCCAAATACTCATCTCATGCTCTTATCGGCACCAGATCTTCATGGTTCATGTTCTGGATAGCATACATGAGTTTACATTGTTGCTTGGCGGCAATATGTACTGGACGGATATATACTAGAAGCAAACTGTAGGTAATGCTGGAAGAACCTTGTTTTGATTTCTCTCCTTTATTTTTCCTTTGGCAGATGTCTTCGGATGTCAAGTGCCTGACTTAATGGATGTTATGTATAATCCACATTCCTTAATAAATTTAGATGCCGCATCCTGTAAACTAGGATATGCAAAGTAATGGGACAGACCTTTTGGGTAATGTCTGGAGATCTTGGGTGCAAGGCAAACAAATACTGAGAGGTAGTTCCCTGAACCATCTAGTTTCACTGGCAGGCCATCGTTGGCTGTGTGGACCGAAGCCAATGGTACCGGTAAGAACCTGTCCCTGTCCATATAACCACTTGGTGTTTATCTATCATGGTCTGTGACAAAACTTTGGTCAAAACCTTTCCAGTATGTGCAAAGTTTTTCTTTCCTAGCTCTGGATCCATGGCCCTTTCCTTAAGAAGGCATCCGCAGCTCGCCACTGTTAACTATCAAATGTGCAGTAAGGTTTATAATTTTTGTCATACCTGGGGTTTTGACTTGTGTGAAGTGAAAGGTGGAGTTTTAGATCTGCTACAACCACCAGCATGTATATAACTTGGAGATGTCACTAATTTATACTGCATTTATTATATCTTTTACAAAATTTTGAAAGTGTGACATCACACAAGTTCATAGACCCCCCCACCCCCATGTCACACTTCGTCACACAAAAAAAAGACCCCCCCCACCCCCTCGGGTGTGACATACTTTATGGACGGCCCCCAAGTGCTGAATAGAATGCTGGAAGCATTTTTTTCTCTCACCTATGTTCTTAAATTTAGTATGGTTAAAATACATGAAAGGTGTTGGGATGCTATGAGTGCTCTCCAAAAAGGAGACTCTTAACAACTATGCCGAAATGGAACTATCTAATTGAGTTGGTACAGCAGCTTTAACAAGTATAGCCATATACCTTCATATCCCACTGCTGCAAACGCTATTTTTTCAATGCTGGTAATCTATAAAGGCATCCTCAAGAACATGATAAAATGCAAAACCTTATAGTAACCAAGCCCCTTGTACACAACAATCCCTTTGGAGCACCTATACTTAGAGTGATACTTCACAAATACTTCCCACTCAGTAGTTTATCAAGTGGTGCAGGATCTGTGTTTTTGGACTCGGCCGCCATTTGTACTGGTTGATAAGAGGTGTGGTGTTCTGATGATACAGACCAAACAAGGCCCCAGGCTGCCTACACACAACTGGGATTGATTCTGGGATCTAATGGCTTGAATGTACTTCTGAATGCCTCTGAAGAGGATGTTGGGGAGATACAAATAGGGCTGAGGGAAGGTGTTTGCTTGACAAGTGGCTGTTTAGTATCAGGTAAGGATGTGCCCGGTATGAGAAATGGGGATTGAGGGGATGTTCAGCTCTGAATAATGGGACTTCAAACCACGATGGCACTATTAGTTTTGTCAACAGAAAAAACGTCAGAATTAGTATAGATAATAGAGGTCACAATTCACCGAGGCTTAGGGGTTCGGAGAGTAAAATGAAAATCAGTGTCAAGGGGGTAGAAATCTTTTTGCAGGGCGGGGGGAGGCCATAACCCAACATATCCAGAGTGGTTATGTAGACCGATCTATATAGGATAACGCATACATTACAGAACACATCGAAATGACCTATACCACCTAAAAGTCTTTTGTCAGTTGAAAAACAGTTTTATTTCCTTCAGCAATATTATTTCAGAGCGATTCCGGACAATCATCAGAATCTGTTATGTACAATATCAATAGTAACCAAATATCTAGGTGGGATGTGTGGAAACAAGGTACCATGACATAAAATATCTATTCAAAATTATAAGTTAGCAAAAGCTACCTGAAGTTTTTTTACACATTTACACAATGAGTAGGAATTAAAACATACATCGATGTCCAAAAGACAAAACATAGTCACCTAATTGACAAGACTGCACAGCGATGCTATAATGCATAACCAGTTTACTGCATCCTTTGTGTAATTGTCTTCTCAAGACATCAAGACAACCGCATTGTTTTTATGGGCTTTGATATGAAATGTAACTAAACATTCATAATACAGGTCAATGTGGGTCAGGAGGTGCAGTATTTTGGCTTTATCTGATGAGACAAAGGAACATTGACAAGTATGTCATCATCATTTAAAGCAGAAATCCTTCCATATATACTATAAGGAAGGATGTTTTGGTGGTATGGGAAGATGACACCCTTTGTAATAGGCTTAGTCAGAAGTGGCTGATCCCCTTGACACCCACCTACTTCTATCTACCCATCCCTTCGTGTGCTAAATACATTAGACCTAATTCCAATTCAGCTAAAATAGCAGTAGCCTTGAGCTTCATGTATTTCAGCTCACTGATCCGCTATTCCCCATAATGTGTGGTTATATTTTACCATCCCAGATGCCATGCAGATCGAAAATCACAGGAATTATGCATGTGTAGAGCTAGGGGGTTGGTGGTGGGGGGCACCTAGGAGTATCTCAGTTTTTGGTCTAGTGGATAACGCATATGTGTTGGGTCAGCTGTTCATAAAGTTAGATAGGAAAATGGTGCCATGGCAACCCATGGAAGCTATACGCCCAGGAAACAATTTCCAGGCATCTGGGGTCAGGGTATTTCTCCCTAAGGGCAGCAATATGTTATAACATGTGTTTGGTCCAATTATTCTCATTGAACAAAGTTTGAGGGTTAGGTTTTGAGTTGTCTGGTTGTCATTTTGGCAAACTTCTTCCTTGATGACATACTTGATGTTCAGGAGCATGGCCATGAACCATTTTATGTTCTAAATATTGGGCATTTAGTTATGTATAGGGGCTGCATAGTTAGAATAGTAACATACATTAATACTAGGCAGGGACAGCAATAAGGTTGATTTTGCGCCTGGACAAAAGTGGACATTATTCATGAAAGCAAGTATTGGTATTAAAACCTATATAAAATCAGGATCCTATAGACCCTGGCAATATGAATAAGGAGAAATGGTAGAAAATGCAAATAGACTGTTTCTACCATTTTATATCCCAGGGATGAAAGTAACGAAATGGCATTTGCACACTTTCTGTGATTTATGATGTAGAGTCACATTTGCTACATCATTCAGGTTTTAATCCTACTAATAGTAGCTACGGCTTAGTAGGAGAATCAGGCCATGTAGAGGGCTTGAGTATCTTATGGCTGTGTCTCACGACCTTGGGACAATGTTTTTGTCTCTGATCGGATGCCGTCTCTGACCGGCTGCCGTCTCTGACCGGCTGCTGTCTCTGACCAGGTGTCAGAAAAAGGTGTTTTAAAAAGAATTATACTCATATATATAAGGATTCGGAAAAACGTTATGGCGGTTGTTATATAATCATAGTTATAATCATAATTAGCCTCCTGCTGTTAGTATTTTGACCTCATCAAGCCAAGCCGGTCAGAGACGGCACCCGGTCAGAGACGGCAACTGGTCAGTGACGGCACCCGGTCAGAGACAAAAACATTGTCCCAAGGTCGTGAGACACAGCCTTATGTCAGATGTTAATGGAAACCCTTGTTTTTGTGCACACCTCCTTAAGATCACAGTTTATTATAGAATGTGGCTAGTGTGTAATTAAGAGTCATTTTGTAGACAAGGGGGAAACATTTGAATGTATAAGCTCAGGCTTAAAGAATAATTCTCTATTGTTTCATGTCATCAGAATTTCTGAAGGCTTGACTCACATTTGTTCCAGTGTATTCCCTTGCCATCTTCACTGTTAGAAGTTAGTAGTGTTCCTGTACACCAAATAGTAGGGGCAACCATGGTTCCAGTAGATTGTGCTGTAGACCTACAGCAAGTGAGCTTTTGTATATTTACAGCACTAGGGACAGCAGAATCTCCTGTTACTGTACAGCAAAATTGATTGTAAATCATCTATAGTCTGAAGGTCCTGGGTTCACCTCCCAGTGCTGGTGATATCTTTAACCATCCATGTGAGGGAAAAACGAATTTAAGTTGGATGTAGGTAAAACAAGAGAAGTGGCTTCACCAAGCATTGAACTCACCACCTGTGGTGTTGGAGACAGGCGCTGATCCGTTGCGCCACAGAGCCGGTGTTACGAACATTCATATTGGGATATATCTCTTCTCTACTTCTCAACTGTATAATAATAATTTGTAAAGGTCCGGGGTTCGCCTCCCAGTGCTGGTGATATTTTTAACCATCCATGTGAGGCGAAAACGAATTTTAGGTGGATCTAGGTGAAACAAGAGAAGTGGCAACTCGGAGGATTGAACTCATCACCTGTGGTGTTGGAGACGGGCCCTGATCCATTGCGCCACAGAGCCGGTGTTACAAATGGTCATATTGGGATATAAGCTACCTCTGCCATGTCTGTATTAAATGAGCTACAGCCTTGTTGCTAAAGATCCCTGATGAGAGGTGGCTAGACCTAGGATCGATCCCACGACCTCTCGTGTACATATTACAGGGAAAAGTACTGTAGATCTACAAGTCACTACCGTAACCTGCATCTACAGTAACAGAATTGTACATGTACAGTAGAATTTGCTGTATTATTATTTACAGCTAAAGTACTGTACATTTACAGCAACTTTTGCTGTTCACAAACAACAACTTTTTACAGTGCTAAAGGGGAATGAGATACTCATTGACAAGCTCTAATCTTCATATTTCTTGAGCAGGGTTCAGAAGGAGTCAAACAATTCTGTACTCTGGCCGGCAAAAAGGTGTGTAAGTAGATTGTCAGTCAAGGAGTGGTCTAAGAGATATTGTGTATATTGTATACACATTCCTATATATTGCGAGGACTAACCCTTCAAGGTTGGCATAGTGTGGCTATAACATTATGTTCTTTAACGTGTAGGACTGTCGACTAACTCACTAGAGCTACATAGAGTAATTATGCCAAACCTGATTGAGACTCTCCTGAGGATCCAGCACGCTCTATGAATGTGGCAAAGGCAAGTATAGTTACTCACTAGGGCTGCATTCATACGTTATGGTCACAAAGGACATAGCACATAAAAGCACTAAATGCAGCCCTGAAAGGGTTTAATAAACAATAAAATAAAGAGTGTGTCATAATGTTAATCAGTTTTGCTCTATATTGGTCACAGGCGTAAAAGCCTCGTGCTGGTGTCTCCAGTACAAAGCAGGGCTTGAATGGGTGCTGGAGGCGCTTACATACAGACCTCTATCAGGTCATCTAATCAGGGCACACCCTGGAGGAGTTGTGTCTGGGACGGCAGACAGCTAACGCCACCTCACCCCTGGTATCAATACCCAGGTCAATATACAACAATGCCAGTCTAATCCATCACATTGCCAACAAACTAGTGGCGCTCTGCCACTACACAGCTACCGTCTGGCTGCCAACTCTAAAAGATACAGTCAGGGCTCTTTTATTGTTAGTGTTTTAGCTGCTATTCTATATGTAATGGTTGTGTCTAGACAGTGATTTAAAATTGAATAGTAACAGTATTTCTAATTACTTGTCAATGCCCACATTTTGCAGTATTTGGCAGAAACTGGATTGTGGGTAGTTCCTTATTGTTCCATATTATTATCATTAGTTATTGTTTAAGTATGATACTTCCATCTACTTCAAACCACTAATGCTCCAATTCCTATGTTGAGTGGTCATATTTTTAGCTCTCATCTACCAAGTGTCGTAATGTCTAAGCATATGGCTTTAAAGGCGCAGATCTCGGTACCCCTCCAGTGGCAGTCGGAGTGGAGCCGGGACAGGTACTCAGCCCTATATAGGGGCGCTGGCGCTTTGAGAACTACTAATGTGAGCACTAAGGGACAACTGGGATATTTCATAGTCTCGAGCAAACTCAGGCAGGCGTTTTCAAAATAGCTTTTCACTTGATATTGAATGCCAGTATACTGCTTTTTCTTTGGAAGCTGAATGATAAAACTCTGTTTTCCATAATCAATTAGGTTATACCTCGTAATATCTTGTAATTAGTGTACTATAGTGACCACTGACCAATGAAATGAATTAGTGCCACTATGCCAGCACACAGCTAACATTTGGCCTTCAGGTGTAAAGGATGCGGTAAGGGCTGTTCTAATATTGGTGTTTTATATGCTGTTCTATCTGGCATGGTTGAAATATGGTAAAGGCAATTAACGCCGTGCAGCACATCTATTTTATCAATAGGCTGTGACTACAGAATAAAATTCTGTCAATAGCTGGCCCACCTTGATCTAGCTATTGACAGTTCAAAGTGTCAAAGGTAGAAAACTTTCCTCTTATTGACAGTTCAAACTGTCAATAGCCTAGTGGGATATTTGTCTCTTATTGACAGTGCGAATTAACAATAGTGATAAATCATACTGTTGTTGACAGTTCTTTAGTGAACTGTCAATAGTGGGAATTTCTTCTCTTGTTCACAGTTTCTTACCATTTCTGCCATAAACATGAGAATTATTTTAGTGGAAAAGCTGATTTTGGTGGAAAAGTCGATTTTGATGGGGAATTCGATTTTGATGGAGAATTTTTGGTGCAAAATTGATTTGTAGTGCAAAATTTTGGTTAAAAAAAACTAGTTTTTTAGTGGCAGACCGATTTTTGGGTCTAAAATTGATTTTGGGTGCAAAACCGAATGTGCTGCATAAAAGCATTATGCACTTCCAAAGGGTCGTCATGGTGTGTGAGTGCATGTTTATGACAAAAGACATAGCGCACTATACATCCCTGAAAGGATTGAGTATGTTCCCTTTGTATAGGTTCATAATGCTGCACAAGTTAATTTTGTGCTCAAAAAGCAATGTATTGAAGATGTTCCTATTTTTTTCATGTAGCAAACAATAACTATGGTTATATCTTCTCTTTTCTGTACTTGGTGGATATATTGAGGACCAGTTTGTCAAGTATGGGTCAATCTTTAAATCATGTAAATGCCAGTGATATTATACAACATCCACAATTTTACAAGAGCTACACTTATATGAGACTGACACTCAGTTAAAGTCAACATCTGCATGCACTTATTGTTGTAATAGGGTAGCCAGTCCGGATTGTTGGAGAGGACCTGGTACGGCTTGCAATAGATGGTATGAATGGTGAACTTAGAAGGTATTTTGAGGGTGCTGATTCCATTTCTGCTATGTGTAGAATGATATGTGTATTTTCCATGTTTGACCTTGTAAAACATGACCTTGCACCCTATCAATATGCACCATAGTCAGTAAGGCAATGGACCATATATAAGATTGGCTATGTAAGATGAATAACACTCAGGTTCAGTATCTTTGCATTTGTCTCAAAGTGTATGTACCCTTAGGAGGTCCTTAAAACCGTGACCTTTGACCTTGTTTTTGACCTTGTTCCGACCTAGATATCATTCTACCCAGATTCGGAATCAGCATACTCAAATTACCCTAATCCAATTGTCATATCATCTATTGCAGGCTGTACCAGATCAAAGTTAAATATTGACATTTAGGACGCTTGGCTCCCCTATTATTGTGTACGTTAAAATTAGAGGTATGTCTGTTCATGTATGGATCGACATACATTAACATGAAACTAGTAATGTTAAATGGTGTTTATAACCCTTCCTATTTTATAGGAAACCAGTAGCATACATTAGAGATTGGAGGTTTACAGCATTTCATATTGATGAAAGAAATGAAAAATGATTGACAGTAATTCAAATGTAGGGTAATAAGCTAGGTTTGATAATAAGCCAGGCTCGAGTCACACACCAACTTGTTTGTTTCCAAATCAGTGCACTCAAGACTGAAAGGTCATAAGTTCTCCCACATATCTGTTATGTTACGATCTATTTCAGCGTCTGAGGATCCTTTTGACCTTTAGCTCTAACAACATTCTGTAATATGGAAAGGTTGTATATTTACATCCTGAGAATGAATGCTGAAAACCAGGGATCTTTTTCTGATCTGTCTGAATCATACATGTACCATTTGGAAAAAATACTCTTCCCAAGTCATGTCTTCCCCTCTACTATGTACCATGTGAGAATGTATTTGATTCCGACTCATTCTTCATCTATCCCCTTGAGGGCCGAAAAGTGTTTCAATTAGGTAGTTCATATATATATATATATGGAGAGCCTATTCCCTTGGGCATCAGCCCTCAAGAAATGATGAAGATATCTTTATTTAAGATCCTCCTTTTACATGAAACCGCACACCATGTATGCCCTCTGAGTGATGCTCTCCAGCACACTCTACTGGCTATTCTATTCGGGCCAACATGTAAAGTGTGCTTTCTTTATAAAACATATACAGATCAAGAAATATGTCCTATCATTCCTGAAAGAGGAATAATATGTCTTTTCAACGAGATATGCCACAAGATGATCGACCTAATATAACAGGTAGAATAATGCAAAATAGAAACAACCTCTATAGCACTGTGACAGATATGAAGTGGGAAAAGTAGCCAGTCACCGAACAGCCTACTTCAATGCCTTTATCATGCACATAGCCCCAATGATAGTACTTACAAGGGTTGCATTCATGCATAAAACCAACCCGTTGGGAGGGTATTTACCACAAAATGGTTACAATGATATTTGAATGTAGTACTAGTGATTTACTCGCAGGTCTGAATTAAACATCATGATGACAGAGGGCATACTCCATTAACACAATTTACAACCCTCAAAATGAAGGATGACACACACCTTACAGGCTGGGAGCAGGAAGGGGATAAAGCTAATTCATTTTGATCTACAGTACAAATGCCAGTGAACTGCCTCCTGCACCTGTGCTAAGACGTATCTATTATCTAGACAGTAATTCCTTATAGGGATGTCTGAGTGGAGACAGTTTACTAATCCCTGGGGATTAAATAAAACATCTATGTTGAATGTGGCTTTTAATGAAATGCTTCGGACAATTGCATTAGTAATTGAATCTATCACTACTAATAGCTGTATGACCGTCAGCTACAACCATGCTGCTGAGACAAGACCAATATAGGGCTCTAGGTCACGAAAACAACTATATTAATGTCCTTGAATAGCAACTGTTGTGCCATTCACATTCATACTGCCTGGAGTGTGCAGAGATGGGTAAGCCATAAGGGTCACCATGTGAGAATATTGCTAATTAATACCTGTGAAGGTGGTCAGATTAACTTGTGTATTATTGTTATTCTAGTACGGACAGTAAACAGGTGAATATAAAAAGTTAAATGCATTGATATTCTCATTCATATAGAGACACCGCATCCCGGCCCAAATTCACTGTTAGTCAAAATAACATTCATGAATGGTTGAATCCTAACCCATTATGCCTCCACTCAATTAAGGATCAGGCCTGACTTGCAACCCATGACTGCTGGGAGGAAGTACAATTTGGGCAGCGGTGGGCACAATGAAGGAGGGGAGAAGATTGGTCATTATTCTATTTGCATAATGATAAACAGGGTATGTCTCCTCTCTCCTCAAGGCATCCTACAGCATGTATACTTAAGTCCCTTCAGGGAATTGATATTATGGTCGTTAGTGTCTGGCCAGTTCAGGAGCTAATGGAGCAGGGTGTTGAAAATGTAACCTTGCAACCTTCAGTATTTCCCATCAAGTGACTCGGGCATAAAAGTCATTCCAACAAATACACCAGGACATATAGTGCACATAATAGTCAACAGAGAACATGGATAGCGTGTTGTCTCTGTAAACATGTGCTGAGGAGCATGCACCACAGCCCCATTGTTCATCAACAGTGGATATAGATAATGCCAATGATCAAATACACCATGTTTACAAGTAGTATATACACATGTCAATGTCCAGGCCCTGTAAGTGGCATATATACAACCAGACTTAGTAAGCAGTACTCAGACAGGCCTTGTAAATATTGCATTTCTAGAAATGGGGAAAATTCACCTAATGTTCACCAGAGTTCTTGCCTCAAAGACCTGAACTTGTAGTTATTTATGCATGATAATCTATCAAGTTATCCTCCATTTGGAACAATAATACTTAGACAGACAATCCCCATAATTATATGGAGTGACTAGAATGCTCCAATAAATAGTACAAGAAGCAGCTTGATTGGTACTCTAGCTAAAAAAACAAACAAGTAATATGCATACAAAGAAACTCAATTATGAAGCAGACAAGAAATAGAATACTGGTAAATTGAGTCTATGGCACCAGTTGTACAACTTCTACAGACGCCCCCAATTCCGCTCTTATATTCTAAAGTAACAACAGCACATACTGCCACTACAATATTGAATATGCTGGAGACTTATTGGGTTCAGCAAGCATTGGGTACTGCCAGCCTTAAGATACATGATATTAAGAGCAAATGGATTCCCGCATCTCCTATGCTGAATGTAATTGACTTCCTGTGAAGCCAATATTGCATCTAAAAATGTACCACAAAATGGGTTTTACTCTGGCAAAATACTATCTGAGAACTACACATAGCACCCTTTCTACAGCATTTATAAGATTGAATTCTACCAATGTTGTAGCGCTGTTACTAAAAGAGCCTTCTTTCATCAATAGTTCTAGAATATTGTTAGTATAATCTTGTTTTTTCTTAATTTGAATAGAAAACCTACGAACATTTTTACATCCCCTTCTGATCAAAGGTTAGCTTCAACTCAACCAACCCATTTAAACTAATTGGCAACGCCCAGGCCTTTTTCACTAATAATGGGTGTAATTCTTATACACCTTCCTGTCAAGGAAATTCCTTTGAACAATGGAACAGTGGGTACTAAATACCCTTTTCATGCAATATAGATGAGTAAAGTATTTCAATATTTAAGTCAAGTGGCAGGCCGCATAAGTTATCTTTAAATTTAACCAGGCCCTTCAGGGACTGGGGAGCGGGTATTTTCACTACAAACAGCATGTAGGCCTATTATTTTCTCAACTGCAACTCCCCCCCCCCCACTCCATGGAACCCTCATCCCCCCCCCTAGATTAAGTATCACCTCTCTCACGGGCTGCGCTCTCACTGGCTGCCGTTCAGAGATTGACGTTACCCTGTTAAAATTACTGGAGTAGGAGAGGGTTACCAGGGAAGCTTTACCATGACAACAAACCACGTCATATGCACGTCAAGATGGCGGCCGCTGCCGATCGGGTGACATTTTGGCCTGTAAAATCACTTTTTACACACTTAAAAAGCTCCGATCATATCTGTATTGGTGTGATCGACCTTTGATTAGGTATTATTCTATCAATTTGTCATAAAATATATACAGTTCTCAGTGTTCCCTTTGTGATCGAGCCATCGGTCCACTTTTGAATGGGGCATTCCAAGCAGCCCTGTTCGGGAGAAGATCGGACGAGTAGACAGGGTTGCTCATAGAGGCTATACCCCCCCCCCCCCATCACCCCACCGCCGCTCCCTCCCCCAGCGCGCGGCAAACTGCTCCCTGTGCTGACCAGCGTCCCTTTGACATACTTCCCCTTAGCAACCCAGCAGCGGCCCTAGTTACAGTTGCAGCCTCACTCTTCGAGCAGATTCTCTCGGAGGGGCGTGATTCAAAAGTTTAGGGTCTTCTCATGCACTTATTTTAAGTTATTTTAATATGATACTTCATCTGAATGATAGTGTGGGTATTAATTATATGGGTCCATATCGTTTACTTGCATTTCTACTCTATGTGTGTTATTATAATCCTTCTAAACTGGAGAAAAAAATGGTGGATGAAAACCAAATGTCCAGTCTGTTGTTGTCAGGTACTCTGCGAGATTATGTTGATGTTTTATTTTAATCATTTTATCAAATGTTCTCTAATTATGAAATTCCTTAAGTGGGGAAGTAGACTATAAGAGAATAAAGCATTAAAAGTTTAATTATAGTAAATTTAGGCTGTGAATCGAGTTAACTAGGACTTTCCTAACTGGTCCATAGACTGGAAATTTTGCCTCATCTGGTACCCTAAGGGTACTTTAGGCTGATACAGTCAAAATTGAGAATTTCTAACCAGCGAAAGAGTAACCCATTTTTATATATAGGGTAAAAAGTATTTGGATCTCAATCTCATTTGGAGTACCAATGTTTTCAATTTTGAAGTTAAACCTTGCATAGGAGTGGGTCTCCAATGCAAAATGTTACTCTGTGCTTAGATACTTAGGGGACTATTCAGTAACCATTCACACTTTCATCTCCTACTGCTGTAGAGGCTCTTTATCAATGCCATAAATGCGGCCTTGAGAACAGAAAAAAATGCTGCAACCAACCCTCTTGTACATAATAATCCCTTTGGAGCACATATACTTGGACTGACACGCCACAAATAATCCCCATCCAGTGGTTTATAAAGCGGTGCAGAGTCTGTGTTTTTGCACTCAGCCACTATTTGCCTACACAGAGCTGGGATTGATTCTGGGATCTAATGGCCTGAATGCACCTCTGAATGGCTCTGAAGAGGATGCAGGGGAGGTACAGATAGGGCTGAGGGAAGGTATTTGCTTGACAAGTGGCTGTTTAGTATCTGGTGAGGTTGTGCTGGAAAGGCTTGGGGTTGGTCTGGTGTAGAGGCAAGGGCTGTAGAGGAGAGGAGGTTCATTTGTGAATAATGGGACTTCAGAGTAAACTTGGGTTGGGGGAATTGGTTTGCCCTGTTTGGAATTAACACTCATAATAGCAGTTGAGGGCTGAGGCAAAGAGAGTTCCATATCATAAGGTTAGAAACTGAATCGCCATAGGTGGGACCCAGTTCATCAAGGATTGAATATTACCTTAAATGTGTACTAACCTATAAAGGACAATGTATTTTCAAGTAAATATCCCCCTTTCCTATGCCGCTGAGTGTACCGTGGATACTATGTTCTATGGAAACATTTATGAATTTATAAAATGAACTTATGTAAGGAATTGTAAAGACCTGGATATCATATAAACAAGAATAGAGAAAGAGGTGGACAAAACATGCAATATCAAGAAATATTGAGCCTCAGAGTGATAAGACTGAAGGAAAGCATTACAAGTTTGCGAATCACAATTCATTCACAGCATCCCATCTTCAGTTTTCTTCCTGAGGTTTCATAACTTATTTTCAGTGGGGGTTTGACAAAAAATATGATGTACTTAAATGTCATGAAGACAGATCAATGTGGGTTAGAAGCTGCAATTCTTTGCTTTATGTGTTTGGACAAAGGAACATGGACAAAGGGTGCCACCTTCATTTAAGAGCAGGCATCCTTTTATATATTTCATAAGGAAGGATGTTTGTAGGTACATGAAAATGACACCCTTAGTTATAGGCTACGTCAGTAGTGGCTGATCCATCTATACCTACAACTCCTTCTAAATAACTCGTTTTATGAAATAGAAAGAGAAATCAGTTTACAAATACTTAATATAGACAATGAATAAATCCTTAATCTTACATTGATAAAATCTGGTGTACTATAGAGGAGGTTTTTATGCCCAAGGTGTTGAGGTGTATGGACCTTAATCCACAAGAAATTTATTCTTATGTTCTGGATGACATGATATTAATGCACAAGATGCTGATAAAGTAAGAGAAAGTAAATATTGAGGTGAAGGGTACACTCCCGAATTCCTGTCAGATGGTTCAGATAAATGTTTTCATGTATTTCTAGGGTATTTATAACCAGGATATTAAGACCCATAAAACAAATCTATTTATTATTTGTCTTATATGTGGTAGCACTTTATATTTACGTCATGCTGAGCTTGTATAACTTCAGTTAGGCCTAAACAAGACCAACAGAGAAATGCTCAGGTAAAAAGGAATTTATTCACAGAGAGAATAAGAGGCAGACAAAGGAAGGCAATCCATAATGTACAATCGTGACTGAGTTTCAAATTGAGATTCTATCAGTGTGATGTTTTGGCATAGTACAAACGGTACCATAATTTGCGCTCATGTTGGACAAAAACTTTTTTCTGTACATCTAATGTGTATTTTCAATATACTGTAGTTTTAAACATACTTTCTAAACACATCGGTCTGAATGTAGTAATATAATGATGATTGATAAGATCCTGAGACTGTTTGGGCTTTAATTGTATCTGATTCAGTGACAGTTAACCCTTTAAGGGCCACAAAGTGTTTTAATGCCTTCGCTATCATTATGGATGAATGCATCCCTGTGTTCCTGCGTCACACTGCATTAAAGGACCGTGGGACCCTTAGAGGATTCATTGTGTTTGCTTAACCCATCATCCTGCTATCACATACATCTTATAGTAGACACCACTTTAAATCTTTCACAGTTCACTGGATGATACAGTGCTAATGGATGTTGGCACATTCAAGACTGATAATGAGTATGTTGTGAAAATCAGCTTTGGTGAAATAACAGGGGAGTTGCCACCCTAAATTGGGTATTTTTGCTGTGAATCATGATGAGCTCAGAATACCATTGTTACAAGACGGTAGCAGAAATGTGTACTAATGGATGGGAGGTTAAGTGTAAGAATATAGTAGGAACAAGGTAAAATACAGACCAATTCACCTGACAGTTTGGAAAAGAAACATATGGCAAAACTAAGTGAGCAAATAAGAAAAAAGAGCCATAATATATAAAAATGACTTACCCTGCATTCCATCCCTAAAACCTGATGCCAGCTTCATTCATATAGCCCAGCCCACATTAACTATTTATCTATGTGAAATAAATTGCCTGAACCCCACTCTGCCTGCAGTAAATTCTGCTCAGGAAGGAACCCTTGACTTGCAACCTATGACTGCTGAGGGAATGATAAACAGGGCAGGTCGTAGACATGAGAAAGGGAGGTGACAAGATTGGTCACAATTACGTTTGCATAATGAAGTCCAGGGCTCCTACTGCATGCATACTAAATGGTCTGTGGTTTACCGTTTCAGAAGCACATGGAGCAGGGTATAGAAAATGAATTAGACAAAAAATCAACAGTGAATACAAACAAGTCCATTAGGCCTCGGCCTATATAACCTGGACTTGCAAGCAGTATACAAATAGCCCTCATTAGTATTACATTGAAAGAGGTAGGGCAGTTATGATGCTTTAATATTTTAGTAGGACCCTAACAGTATGAACACTGAATAGTATAATGATAGCGGCCCTGTAATTATAAGAGATATACTGACAGTTTTTGTAGAAGTGTAAGTGCACTGCCTATTAGAACGCTGAAATAATTGACAAATATTACCTTTCAAAAGAAATGCTTGTGTGTGCATTGGTGACCACCCTATCCCATAAACACACTAATAACAACCAGACCCTGATTACACAGTTTCCAAAATGCACCATGGGGTTCATCTATGTACAATACATGTGAATAGCAAAATGATGTTTAGATTTAGATGAAATATTATCCTGATACATTAAGCAAGCACAATGCCTGAAACCTATAAAACTGTCCTCAAGAGCAGAACAAAATGCTATGCCTTTCCACAATCCCTTGTACATAATAATTCCGTCAGAGCACCAACACTTGGATTGACACTTCACAAACAATCCCTACCCAGTGGTTCATCAAAAGGAACAGGGTCTGTGTTTTTTGCACCCAGCTGCCATTTGCACTGGTGTGGTGTTCTGATGGTACAAACCAAACACGCCCTCAGGCTGCCTACACAGAACTGGGATTGATTCTGGGATCTAATGACTTGAATGTACTTCTGAATGCCTCAGAAGAGGATGTTGGGGAGGTACAGATAGGACTGAGGGAAGGTGTTTGCTTGACAAGTGGCTGTATCAAGTATCAGGTAAGGGTGTGGCTGTTATGTCCAGTAAATAAACCTAGGGAATGGATATTCCATTGCAACTAGTAGAAACCCCCTTTGTAAATAGCATAGATAATAGAGATTGAGGCCTGAGGCCTGAGGCTAAGGGACTCGGAGAACAAAAGAGAGATGAGTGTCATTGGAGAGAGGGGGCACCGAGTTGATGCAGCTTTGGAAATTGGCTTATGTGTACTGATGTATAAAGGGCAACCAAAACATGTTAATGAACATGTAGTAGGAGGGTAAACTAGAAATATGTCCACAAATACATAAGCAATTGTGCTGAACCCAGCCTTGGTGCATCTTGTGTTTGATTCTCCTCTACAGGCTTCATCACAATGGCTACTTTGATTTAAATGGGTTAAATTAGTCTATAAAAACTGTCAATGTGGGTTAGAAGGTGCATTATTTTGGCTGTGTGTGTTTGGACAAAGAATCATGGACAAAGGGTGTCATCTTTTTATATGAGCGAGTATCCTTCCCTACAAATTACAAGGAAAGGATGTTTGGTGGTATATGAAGATGACCCTCTTTGTAATAGGCTGTCAATAGTGTTTGATCCCCTTACACCCACCATCTCCTATCCCCCGATCCTTTGTTATGCTAAATACAGTGAACCTCATCCCAATCCTGCATGTACAAAGGTAAAAACCTCATAGTAGTAACCTTAACTCTTAAAGGGCTGCTTAATGCTTAAATGTGCAATGTCCTTTGGTTGCCGCATTGCATGAGTGCAGCCTTGGCAAGTAACTTGTCAGCTCTGCATTTAGGCATCATGCCAAACTTTTGGGGGTGTATCTACCCCGTAGGGTGAGTATGATGTGTGAATGCAGCACCATCAAGTTAATAACCAGGTCTGCCTTCGTGCATGAGTATAACAATGAGAATAATGAATCAAACCATTATTCAACTGAACCGTACTTGAATGATGCATGCACTTAAGCTAACCCTTAACAGCACTATCCATAAAGCCTTTCATCTACTTCGATGCACTGATCTACCAATACCCATGATGAGTGGTTATGTTTTTAACCTCTCATCTGCCAAGTGCCTTGATATAGAGGCACCTCTGCTACATCATTCAGTTTTTAATCCGGTTAATGGTAGCTAAGGCTTACTTGGCGCAGCAAGACAAAAAGTAGGCGTGAGCATTTTAAGGCAGGTGTTAATGGAAACACTTGATATTGTACACATCTCCTTAAGATCACACTTAATCATCGTATCTGAGGAATGTGGCAAGCATGTAGTGAAGAGTCAATATATTGACAGAGAAAGATCATTTAGGTGTGCTCAGCTCAGGCGTAAAGGATGATTTATTTTTTCAACTCTTTTGTTACTCTAGAGGTTTTTAGGTATGAGCTGATATCTGTTGGGGCATACCCTTTTGCTGTCTTGAAGTAGAATAAAATCTTCAATCCTACTCCCTCCTGAAATGGTGAAATAATGAAAGAAATCTTTTTGTTTTTGGTAAGCAGAAGATAAAATAGTGTAAATCAGTTTTGCTCTATACATGTATAAGTCAGGGAGGAGACTGCCTCCTACTGATGTATACAGTACAAAGCAGGACCTGACTGGGTCCTGGAGGGGCTTACATACAGACCTCCATCAGGTCATCTAATCAGGGGACACCCTGGAGGAGTTGTGTCTGGGACGGCAGATAGTTAACTCCACCTCACCCCTGGTATCAATATCCAGGTCAATATATAACAATGCCAGTCTACTCTATCACATTGCCAACAAACTACTGGCACTCTGCCACCGAAAGCTACCATCTGGGATACAGCCAGAGCAGTTTATCTTTAGCGCTTTAGGTGCTATTCTAATTGCAATAGTAGTGTTAAGACAGTCAATTATATATACTTTACAACATTGAACTCTTAGCCCTGTATAAATCAGAGTGTAGACAGCTTTGGATCTAAAAACCACTTTTGATGACCCAAAAATGCCAGATTTATGACCTAGTTGCAATTTCAACATATGCCACATGTGGTCCCTTCTCACAGTAGAGGTCTCCATCTAATTCAATTCCAGGTTTGGATCATCACAACAATAATTTTGTCACAAAGGTCATCTATTTTGGTATTGTCAATTTGAGTACCTTAAGTCGTCAATACTGACAACTTTTTTCGGCCTCTTAGGTTTCAGTGTATGCCTATCTTTTTCAGTGTTTTACAAAATTGCATTGTAGATAGTTCACTTATCATTTCGTACCTTGCCAGATATGAAGTAAAAAATACACCCAAGCAACTCTTGTTGGGTGTTTTTTTATCATTCTTCTGTCCGATTGTAATGTGGTTTTTTATCTATTAGTCTTGGGCATATTAATATAGGGAAATGGGCTTGTTTGCGTTCATTCATAGACTTCAACAATAGGAAAAGGGCTCTGTTACAAGCTCATGGCAGCCCCCCCCCCCCACCTTCAATGTACATATTTAGAACCCCTCTTGTAATGCTAACCTTCTAAAGCTAAAACCCTACAGAATCCTTGAGGTCTTTTCCCAAGGTTTAACACTCACACTGGCTGGGACTCATGATGCGTTATTTTTGGTTCAAGTAATTTCATCAAATTGGTCTTCAATTGTCTCAGGTGGATAGATATTTTTTTAAACAAGAATGTACAATGTTGCTATACTTCATGCCCTATCTACTTCATTCAACAATATTCACCAGGATTAAGCTTAGAATTCAGTACATTATCAGTTATATGCTCACTTTAGGAATTTTTGAGTGCACACTATAAATTCACCCTTGAAAAAGACTCTTCTTGGGCTCATGGGAACCTTTAATTTGGCTCTTATTGCTCATCAAAGATGATTTTCTGTGTCCCAACTCTGGATATGCTACTGAATTACCATTTCGAACATATTTAAGTAGAATTTAAAATTCAGAAAAAAATTGGACCAAGCCAATTTAATGTGCAGGCAGTGCTGGAACTATGAACTAAGACTGGCTCACAGCTAAAAACAGTTTGTGTCTAAGCATAAGTACTACTTTCATCTACTTCAAACCACTAATGTGCCAATACCCATGTTAAGTGGTTATGTTTTTAACCTCTGATCCACTAAGGGCCTGAATGTCTATGTCACTATTGTTTTTAAAACTACTAATGTGAGCACTTGGAGAGGAGTGAGACATCTTGCAGTTCAGAGGATCCTCAGGCAGGTGTTTTCAAATTAACGTTTTCCATGATATTGTTTACACTTGCCTCACACAATTACCATTATATTGTAAACAACAACAACAGCATTTTCCTTTGTGGCTGAAGGTTCAAATCATGCTCTTCATATTCAGTCAGGTCATTATCTCGTCATATGTTAGACTGCTGACCACTACAACACCATCATATTGCCAGCAAACTAGTACCACATAGGTCTAGGCTCCAGATCTAAGAGATGCAGCCAGGGCTGTTTTGTTATTAGTGGTTTCCCAGCAAACTGGGGTCATGTTTTGTCAGCTTGGGTCATCCATGTGTTGGGTCATAATGCAGTGGGTCAGCTTGGGTCATCTCCTGTCACTCTGACCAAGCATGGCGCATTCTGACCCACCTTCCAGAAGTGGTCATGACACACAATTTCAGTTTGAGTCATCCCCAGTCAGGTCCAACCCAGTATGACACATTCTGACCCATCTCATTTATAGTGCTCATGGCCGAATATGTGAGTCTGTGTCAATTCCTGTCAGCTCAGACACAGTATGATACATTCTGACCCATCTCAAATAGTGGTGAATGGTACAAATCATTTGTGGAAATGTTGAATTTATGGGGTTTAGCCTATCTCTTTATTATTAAATCAACATTATACAATTATACTAAATGACCCCCGACCTCCCTATCCTCCCCCCATGGCCCATATATATCCATTATCATAGTAAAATCATCTTATCCAGTTCAAATTTATTTTCCTATCAATCCTTAATGCACTTTCTCCTTTGACTCTTCCCATCCTCTTATAGTCTAATTTACACTAATCCCTAAGCCCTCCTACCCCCACCTGCACCGACCCCCCCCCCCCCAACCCCCCCCCCCCCCCTCCACACACACACACCCTGACTGGTACTTCCCGCCATCCAGGTCACGTGGTGACGCCATCCAAGCGTGGGTGACGCCATCTTTGCATCCCAGAGGTCAAGAAAAGACTGGGAGGTGGTGAACGATGCTACAATGGGAGGAGGAACCCCAGAGGCCGGGGAGAAAATTGAGGACGTGCTGGTTAATAATACAACGGGAGGAGGAACCCCAGAGGCCGGGGCAGAAGACTGGGGAAGTATGGACAATGCTACAACGGGAGGACGAACCCCAGAGGCCGGGGCAGAAGACTGGGGAAGTGATGGACAATACTACAACGGGAGGAAGACGCCTAGAGATCTTAGAATAATTCAAATGATGTTTTAAATCAAAGGAAATGATCAAACAAATATATTGCACCACACCCCCACCCAATCCACCACATTGCTGATGACCCCCTTCCCCTCCCCCTTAGGAGAAATAATCTCAAGATTTATCTTTGAAATAATCTGGGTAGATACCCTGGGTAGATTTGTGTAAATAGCTCACAGCTGTGTGTTTGCTTCTATATAAATATACTAGATGTCACCTCAGTAATAGGCTTTAACACAAGCTAGCTATCCCACAAACCCTTCCTATCTGAATATCCCTTCTTATTCTAACCCCTCTAAACCTCATCCTTAGTCTTGATGTAATA
This sequence comes from Harmothoe impar, assembly GCA_947462335.1. Classification (NCBI taxonomy): domain Eukaryota; kingdom Metazoa; phylum Annelida; class Polychaeta; order Phyllodocida; family Polynoidae; genus Harmothoe; species Harmothoe impar. The sequence goes on from OX381707.1 coordinate 22,767,815, forward strand.
AAGCTTAAATCTTACAGCATTTAAAATGAAGCCCTAGGAGTTGATGGCCTCAATTTTTTTGCTTTCTCCAGATTTATCTTCCCATAAGCCTATAAGTGATGGCATAGGGTATCGGCCGCACCCATACTTTCTTAGTTATTTTTCTCTGTCACCATTATGTCATTAGAATAAAATGTGTATTTTGTGTCCCCATTTTCTGTATCCTCTGCATAACTTATAAATGATATACATATGGCCCAAACTCCCCAGTTATGCAGGTTTGGGGCTGAGGAAGGACAAATCAGAAAGTTATTGATATGTTTAAACAAGTTCATAATATTGAAAGGTATATACCTTGGCTCCTTGGAAGACTTTTTGATACATCTCTAACCCTAGCGGTTCAATTTTTATTGCCTCGCGAACTCAATTGTCCGTTTTTGGGTGACTCTGGGACCAAAATAAGGTGATTATGTACATAATGTCTTACAGTACATCACAGTAACTAAAAATTCGGTTTACAAACTGGAACAACATATATATTAAGGCATACCAAGAATGAATACCCTCAGAAAAATAGATTTTGAGATACAGCTCAATGAATTTCGAAGATTTTTTCTTTTTTTCTGGCAAAAGACACAATAGTTACCTCACAATCTGGGGTACAAGGGATACTGTTTGGATCTTGTTAGTTTACTGTATAGGGGTATCAACATGTATGGACTTTTGAAAATTTTGCCTACAATACACACTTAAATGGCTGTGGAGAAAAAAAATACGGTACATATCTAGTGAAGACCTCATAAATCGATTGACTATATCATAGGCCTAACAGAAAATGCTATTAGAGATAGGCTGTCGTTTACTCAGTAGACATAGGAGACATGTAAAACATGTCATTGTTAGGGTTTTTGGCATTTCTAGGGCTTTTTAGGGCTTTGAAGGGCCATAAAATGAAAAATTTTGGACCAATACACAAAAAAAGAAAAATCCTAAAAGTGTAGGATGTTTTCTCACATTTACCAAAAGATTGAAAAAAATGATGTAAAGGATGTTATTTTGTAGGGGTACAAGGCTGAAAAGGGCCAGAAATAGCCAAAACTGCATAACTCAGGAGTTTATGCCATATATATATATTTATATATATATATATATATATATATATATATATATATATATATATATATATATAATATATATATATATATATATATATATATATATATATATATATATATATATATATGAATATGCTGATATGCTCCACCAATCAGATACCCATGGAATAGGATATAGGAGTCTGAGGCCAATGTCTGAGCATAACCCGTTTGGTATGGAGTTGGTGAGAAAATTGAGTGGAGGTAGAACACTGGTTCCCAGTATAGGAATACCCTAGTATTCAGATCTCCTTCGGTCATATCCCAGAACCATGAGAATGTAGTCTCAAAATCTGGCCCCATTTGTCAGAGTAGAAATTTTCAGCTGGATATGTATAAAGGTTGTCAGTGGATAAGAACTCCTACAGCTGTGGCTTATTTCTCTGCTATCTCCTGTCCGGCCATGTATACTGGATTGTCCTGACTGGGTCCTGGAGGGGCTTACATACAGACCACCATCAGGTCATCTAATTAGGGGACACCCTGGAGGAGTTGTGTCTGGAATGGCAGATAGCTAACGCCCCGTCACCCCTGCTATCAATATCTGTGTCAAAAGATAACAATGTGAGTCTACTTCATACCCATCATATGGCCAACAAACTAGTGTCACCATGCCACGAGGCAGCTACCGTCTGGCCTCTAAATCTAAGGGATATAGTCAGGGCTGCTATATTATTGGTGTTTCAGAGCCTATTCTACGATGTCTTCATTTGATATCGTTCATACAATACATCTGTTCATCCAGTTGAGGGCAACATAGTGCTTCAATACCTTTATTATGCACTTAGCCCCAATGATAGTACTTACATGGTTGCATTCATGCATCAAACCAACCCTTTGGGATGGTATTGACAACAAATGGTTACAATGCTTGAATGAAGCACTAGTGATTAACTTGCGGGCCTGCATTAAACATCATGATGACAGAGGGCATACAAGTACTCCATTAACATAATTTACAACCCTTAAAAAGAAGGATGAAATACAGCTTACTGGCTGGGAGCAGGAAGGGGATGAAGCCAATTCATTTTGATTTACAGTACAAATGACATCAGCATCAGTAATTGAATCTATCTGTACAAATGGCTGTATGACTGTCAGCTTACCCCATGCTGTTGAGACAAGACCAATATAGGGCTTTAGGACACAAAAACAACTATATTTATAATATCTAGGAATAGCAACTGTTGTGCCATTCACTGTCATACTTCCTGGAGCGTGCAGAGATGGGTCATACAGGTCTACGGAAGGAAGAAGCTGTCATTTTATCGATGGAGTTCCATGATTTGATGTCACTGCATGGCAGTGTGTATGGTGTCCATGTCAGGATCAATGCCTACATAAATAGCCACACTGCAGACAAGGTGAATGTTAGTCAATTGCAGGAGAGCTAAAAACAAATCCATACTAGGATTGATATGTGCCCTTTACTGTTTACCTAATAACCAGTGATTTACAGTGATATTTGGAAAAATAGATACAAATTACTATCCATGCTCTTTTATTTCGACAAAGAGGTAAAAAAGCACACCATGTCATGCCAAAAATACCTTGCCTGTTGACACCCAAAAAGCGACGAAGGGAAGCGCCTACTGGCGGTAGTGGAATTCCACTGGATAGAGAAACTTCGTAGTCATTCACCCTTGGGGATGAACACGAAGGACGGCAGCCATGGGTGAAATGTCAACACGTCCTCGTTAAAAAAGCCACACAAAATTACCCGGCATTTCACCCAACAAGGACTAATTCCTATAAAAATGCCCCGGTCCCTCATACATTTCCCTAAAAAAACTTGATCTATAAACAACGCAACTTTTATAGAGTTATGCACAAATAAATAAAATACTAGGCCTAATAGATTGCCAAGTGGGGTCTATTGTATTTTATAAAATATACATAGTAGCACTATAGTTATATATTTTTTCCTGTCAAATCCACCTGATGATGACGCCATAAGGGTCGAAACTACAAAGTGGGGCCTATCTCTGGAGGGGATAGGCCCAATAAATCATAAAATAGGACACATCTCCTATACAAATTATGAACACCCTAAATCCACCTAAAAAGCTACTAGGCCATAGGCCTACTAACCCATACATTACTGATGCAATGAGTAACAGCCTGTACATAAATCATGGTCATAGGGCCCAAACCCTATAACTATGAATAGTATAAATACACACCACACCACTAGGCCCCACTGAAGCACAGTGCCAGTGTCTAGTAAACTGCACTTGTCTTAGCACAGTGTCAGTATGAATTGGTCAGAGCCTGACCCAAGTGTGACCAGCTGACCACATGAGTAACCAATGGGAGCAAGGGTGAGAAATTTGATGCATAATTAAGTCCAGCTGGGAAATGTCAGCAGGGCCTAGGGCACTTTGTAGTTGTGGTCCTCAGGGAAAACAACCTCCTCGTGAAAGAAACTTACCTTGCCTGTTGTGATAATAGTGCAATGAACTGAATTTTCATGGGACTAAAGGTTCACTGCATCAACAAATTGTAAATATCTTTACATGGATTTTTTTCATTTGTTTGAACTACTTAAGAGAGAGCTTTACTTACCTTAAAAGAAAAGACTGGCGTTATCATGTTGAGCCTTTTAACTGCTCTATGCTGCATATCTTGATATTATGACACAGGCATGCACTAAGAAGTACTATTTTAATATGGGATGTCAAAATATTGCTAATTACCACCTTTTAACGTGGTCACATTTATTCTTCATACTATCGCTATTTTACCACGGACAGTACACAGGTGAATATAGGAGAACATTGTGCAAGTAGCCATGTATATGTGCCACTGAATAACTTAAGTTAGAGCTAAGGGGTTGGTTAACCCTCCAAGGTCTGCATAGTCCTTGGATAGCGAGCCTACTCGCCAGGCATGCACTCTTGCATCATGCCGGCCCTACTTTAGTGCATCGGGCCTGTAGGTTTGAAATAGTACTTGAATCCAAACATTTATACACTATGGCGATATAAGACATAATGCTTTAAAGCAATATGATGTCCATACCAATTGCAATTATATCTCCTCAGTAGCCCCTCCCATATTTATAAACAAGGTGTGAAAACCCACATGCCTCTTGGACATGCACATTGATATCCATCTCACTAGCAAAGGCACTGTACACAAAGATGATATTAACAATCATAATGATTATACACAGTAAACATGGCAGTTTGGAGCCATTTCTACCCAACCATTATGTAAGCAATTTCATCTTCTTTGGGGGGAGGGGATTTGGTAACCACAGTTGCGCGTAATGGCTATAACTCTGTTTTGTAAAAGTCATGCATACAAAATTGTGACGTATTAACTGAGTGACATATGTGATGGCCTACCTCAGATAAACCCAAAATTGTTCTGAAAGTGTCTTTTGTCCCTAATTGATAGGTGTTATCTATGTCTCATCTCCCCTATAGTGACCTAACTGGTGCGGACTTGTTCCCGCAACCACTTTCTTTACATTGACACCAGCAATCTCGTGAGACCTTGGTTCTGCTCTCGTATTGTAGCCTGTTCCCCGGAAGCTATGGTGTGTGAGTGTCTGGTCACTGCCTAAGTCTCACGATAGATTGCGAGCTCAGAACTAACATGGCCGCCCATACGGAGAAACCAGAGTCATCGCTATAGGATATGCTCATGCTGCACTGAAACTTTCAAGAGACTCCTTTCACTGGCAAAAATGAAATGCTGTTTTACTCCATGAATATATGTCACAGCAATATATGGCAATATATACATGTATAGTACAAAACCCTAACATCGTATCAGAGATCTTTTTCATCTAATTACCTTAACCCTCCCCCAGAGTTCCCTTATTTGTTGCGTATGAAATCGAATTACAATTTCAGATGTATGACTGTCGTGAAAAAAAGTCATATTCAGAGAAAGGCTTAGCTGAAAACAAATAGTTTTCAAAGGGAATGCAAAACAAGGGCATTCTGAGATTAACAAGCAAGCACAGAGTTTCAAGTTCAAATTCTTCATCAGCCTGATGTCACTGCATTTTACTTTACCAAACAAAATATTTGGAACCCATATTTGAGAAATGAAAGGTATATTGGGTAACCCAATACATTAATTAAGGCAACTCAATATGAGATAGTGTTCTGTTATCAAAGTTTTACACACACTTTCTAAAAGTATCTTTCTTACTAGAGAAGAATACTTATGTGTGCAGGGGGTATGTCCTGGAAATGTCTTAGCTATAACTGTCCCTGGGTCAGTCCTAGTTTAATACCCCTTGAAGGGCCGCATAGAGTTAATGCTTTGTCATGAAGCCTGGTGAGTAACTCACTAGCACTGCATTCAAGGATCATGCCAACCTTTACAGGGTCAATGCACTTCTGAAGGGTTGGCATGATGCAAGAATACAACCCTGGTGAAGGTACTAGCCATGTTAGCATTCATCCATCATGCTGACTAAAGTCACACTGGACTATGGCAATGTGTAACCCTTGAAGTGGCATTTTAACAGAGCATTTTCCACTCACAATTCTGGTACTGTCTATGTGGTAAGTGTGAGTGGTGAGAATGCCCATTTAAAAGGTTGATGGAGTTTGACTCACTCATCATCCTTACATCACATATGTCTTCTGAAAAGTACCTGACAGACTAAGTCCAATTTGATTGACGCCCACTTCAGACACTGCTTTATAATGTGTCTGACATAAACAATGACTAATGAGGAAGTCATATATCTTAAAACAATTATCTTTTACTGCATGCTACCTCATGCCTCCTGCTGAATGAATAAGTTAAAAAGCAGAGGGCTTTTATGTGGAATGTAACATTGATGGGGACCCATGTCTGTTAGCATAGGAACATATATAGGACAACTGCATCCAGAGAGCATTAGGAGACAGGTATCAATGGGAGGGGTGAGGTAAAGCATTTAGGAATATGTAGTAATGGCCGTAGAAAGCGAGGCAGAGGGAGTGTAGGAAAATACAGATCAAGTCATCCTCTAGAGAAAACTAAATGACAGACTTAGAGGTGAAGTCATGCTGTCATCTAAAACACTTAGTCCAATGCCAATTTATATAGAGACACCATATACATTTCAGCCCACATTCCCTGCTTATCCAGGTAAAATTGCTGACCCCAAACCAACCTGCCCCTACTCAATTCAGATCAGGAATGAACCCCTCTCTTGTAAGCCCTGTCTGCTCGAAGAATTTCAGTCAGGGCAACTGGGGGTATAAGAAAGAAGCCGAGAAAATCGGTCCCCATTCTATTTGCATAATGATATATTATATATATACCCAGGGTATCTTTACAAAAAGCACTATGTGCTTCAATTCTGGGATGGATTTATGTCGTTTTGCATCCAAACTCTTCATATATACATATATATATATATATATATATATATATATATATATATATATATATATATATATATATATATATATATATATATACAGGACAGGTCTTTTCCTTCCCAAAGGACTCTTACTACATCTATTCTAAGATCCCATCAGGGAACTGATATTATGTTTGTTAGTGTCTGGCCAGTTCAGGAGCTAATGGAGTGTTGAATATGCAATTTGTAACCTTCAGTATTTCCCATCAAGCGACTTGGGCAGAAAAGTCACTGCAGCAAATACACCGGAGCATAGTGCACTTAATAGGCTCCCCAATGAATGTCATTAGTCAACAGAGAACACAGATAGCATGTTGTCTCTGTATACATGTGCTGAGGAGCATGCATCACAGCCCTCTAGCCCATCAACAGTGAATATAAATATTGCCAATGATCAAATATGCCTTGTAAGTACTATACATACACATAGTGGCATATTGATCCGAAAAGTCCACGAGAGGGTTGTAACATCAGGCCAGACGACATAAGAGTAACCAACGTTTAGCTTGATAAACTGCTACAAAGACCCCTCCCCCTTCCCATCTGTGATCCTATTTAGCATAGGAAACTCTCCTATATAAAAATCATAGTAGGCATATACCCTACTATAGTCGGTTTTGATCAAAAAAGAAAGAAAATTTAGATTTTTCAAGAGCTAACACTAAGTGTTAGCTAAATCTTACTCATACACCTACAGTACATTCAACCCGTTGGCGTACAACCATACGCCCACACGTGGGCATATGACATTTTTGAACGTACAGCCTCCTATGAATAAGGAATATGATTTTCATATGCTAGGTATCTTAAATAGCCAGGCTTTGTAATCAGTACTCAGATAGGTCTTGTAAATATTGTATTTCTAGAGATGGTAAAATTCACCTAGTACTCACCACATTTCTTCCTTCTGATACCTCAACTTGTAGTTATTCATGCATGATAAGCTCTCAAGTTATCCTCCATTGGGAAAAGTGATATTTAGATTGTACTATAATAGACAGTCCCCATATATAGAGTGACTAGAATGCTTTAATAAATGCAAATTCAAGTTTCCACTCAAATAATGTCTCAAGGTCAATCTACCGTAAGTGGTATATAAATGGACCCTGGAAGTAGTATATAGAATACCCTTTGCAGATAGATCCTGTAGGTACATGCAAGTTGTCTCTTTGGGAAAGCATCTAGAAATTGCCATTGTTCATACATGTAGTATGTAAAAAGTGGACCTGAAGGCATGTATAGAAATAGGACCTGTAAGTAGCATATCTATTCAATTGAACTTAGTGCAAGAAGCAAATTGATTGGTAGTCTAGTGTCAGGTCACATGGCCCATTTATTAACATGAAATACAATCCCTTCTTTTTTACATGAATGTTGGATACATGTGTAAATAAAATGCATGTTGGCTGACAGTGCCTCGTGGTGTGTTTATGCTGACACATAGATAGTATATGAGCGCCGTATGGTGTATTCAGAAATGGGCACTATAAATTATGTAGAGAAATAGACTGTGTGTACTATAAAGAATTGGGTACTGTACGTTATATGTCATAAAAACATGATTCCTGTAGGACCCAAGCAGAAGTAAAGTCAATAGGACCATGTTAGACCCCTATCTGTAGCATATATATAGACTCTGACCCTGTAAATGTAAGAAGTAATTGCTCCTAAAGTGTAAGGTCAGAACAGCCGAGTAATATACACACAAACAACTCAATTTTAAAGCAGACAAGAAATAGAACATTGTTAAATTGAGTCTATGCCACCAGTTGTACAACTTCCACCCTGGTATCCGGAATACAGGCCCTCCTGACTGTAGGCCCCCGGCCTGTAGGCCCCCGGAACACAGGCCCCCTGCCCACAGGCCCTCCGGTTTTGCAGCCCCCTGCCTTTAGGCCACCCTGACTACAGGCCCCCTGTCTGTAGGCACCAATCTCACGTCCACTTCCTCACGTCCACTACCTTCCCCTCACATCCACTACCTGTCCTACCTTCCCCTCACATCCACTACCTTCCCCTCACGTCCACTACCTCTTCCTCACGTCCACTACAACTTCCTCAGGTCCACTACAACTTCCTCAGGTCCACTACAACTTCCTCACGTCCACTACCTTCCCCTCACGTCCACTACCTTCCCCTCACGTCCACTACCTTCCCCTCACGTCCACTACCTTCCCCCTCACGTCCACTACCTTCCCCTCACGTCCACTACCGCTTCCTCACGTCCACTACAACTTCCTCACGTCCAATACCTTCCCCTCGTGTCCACTACCTTCCCCTCACGTCCACTACCTTCCCCTCACGTCCACTACCTTCCCGTCACGTCCACTACCTTCCCCTCACGTCCACTACATCTTCCTCACGTCCACTACCTCTTCCTCACGTCCACTACCTCTTCCTCACGTCCACTATCTCTTCCTCACGTCCACTACAAGTTCCTCACGTCCACTATCTCTTCCTCACGTCCACTACCTCTTCCTCACGTCCACTACCAATTGCTCACGTCCACTACAACTTCCTCACATCCACTACCTTCCCCTCACATCCACTACCACTTCCTCACGTCCACTACCTTCCCCTCACATCCACTACTTTCCCCTCACGTCCACTTCACATGACAGAGGAGATGGTATTGGACGTGAGGGAAGAAGGTGGATGTGAGGAGATGGTGGTGGACATGAGGAGGTGGTTGTGGACGTGAGGAGTAGGTAGTACATGTGAGGAAGTGGTAGTGGATGTGAGGAAATAGTACTTAGTGGATTTTAAAAGGAGGTGCTAGTGGACACGAGGAGCAGGTAGTGGACGTGAGGAGCAAGTAGTGGACGTGAGGAGGGATGGTAATGGACGTGAGCAAAAGAGGTGGACGTGAGGAGATTGTGGTGGGAGGTGGTTGTGGACGTGAGGAAGCGGTGGTGGATGTGGGGATATGTTAGTGGATTTAAGGAGGTTGTAGTGGACGTGAGGAACAGGTAGTGGACGTGAGCAGTGGGTAGTGGACGTGAGGAGAAAGGTAGTGGACGTGAGGTGGTGTAGTGGACGTGAGGAGGGGGTAGTGGACGTGAGGAGGGGGTAGTGGACGTGAGGAGGGGGTAGTGGACGTGAGGAGGGGGTAGTGGACGTGAGGAGGGGGAAGTGGACGTGAGGAGGGGTAGTGGACGTGAGGAGGGGGTAGTGGACGTGAGGAGGGGGAAGTGGACGTGAGGAGGGGGTAGTGGACGTGAGGAGGGGGAAGTGGACGTGAGGAGGGGGTAGTGGACGTGAGGAGGGGGTAGTGGGCGTGAGGAGGTTGTGGCCTATAGCCAGGGGGCCTATGGCCAGGGTGCCAAAAGACCGGGGGCCTAAGATCCGGAGGGCCTAAGGGCAGGGTGCCTGTGGTCAGGGGGGCCTAAAGGCAGGGTGCCTAAAGACCGGGTGCCTAAAGTCCGTGTACCTTCTACCCTAGCCCCCAATGCCGTTAAGAAAGCTCCTATATTCTAACAACAGCACATACTGCCACCACAATATTGAATATGCTGGAGACTTATTGGGTTCAGCAAATACTAGATACTGCCAGCCTTAAGATACATGAGATTAAGAGCAAATAGATTCCCACATCTCCTATGCTGAATGTAATTGGCTTTCTGTGAAGCCAACATTGCATCCAAAAATGTACCACAAAATGAGTTTACTCTGGCAAAATACTATCTGAGAGCTATCTATACTTTGTACGCTTCTACAGCATTGAAAAGATTGAGCAAAGTTGTAGTGCTGATAATAAAAAGTTTTATCTATAGTTCCTCATTATTGTTGACAATTCTTTTTTTAAATATGAATAGGAAATCTAAAAACATTTTTCTACCCCCTCCAAGCAAAGGTTAACTTCAACTCACTCAACCCCTTTAAGCTATGGCAATGCCCAGTGCAATATAGATAATTAAAGTATTTCGATATTTAAGTAAAGTGGCAGGCTGCATAGATTATGTTTAAAGTTTGAAAATAATTTGGATCTCAATCTAATTTGGAGTACCAGTTTTTAGAAATAAAGTTAAATCATGCATAGGTGTGGGTCTCCAATACAGAATGCTACTCTCTTCTCAGTTATTGAGGGGAATGTTCAGTAACCATCAGGCACTTTAATCTGCTACTGCTGTAGGGGCTCTTTATCAATGCTAAAAAGGCAGCCTTGAAATCAGAAGAAAATGCTGCAGCCAACCAACTTGTACATAATAATCCCTGTGGAGCACATGTATTTTGACCGACACTTCATAAATAATCCCCAGCCGGTGGTTTATCAAGCATTGCAGGGTCTGTGTTTTTGCACTCAGCAGCCATTTGCACTGGTTGATAAGAGGTGTGGTGCACTGATGATACAAACCAAACATTGCCACAGGCTGTCTACACAGGGCTGGGGTTGACTCTGGGATCTAATGGCCTGAATGCACTTCTGAATACCACTGAGGAGGATGTAAAGGAGTTGTAGATAGGGCTTGGAGAAGGTATTCACATGACAAGTGGCTGTTAAGTATTGGGTGAGGTTGTTCCGGGTATGTGCTGGGGAAAGGGTCCGGGTTGGTCTGGTATAGAGACAAGGGTTGTAGAGGAGAGGAGTTAATAATGAGTGAAAAATGAGATCTGGGTTTGGGAATTTAGTTTGCCAGTAGTGGAATCCTTATGGAATTAACACACATAATAGCAGTTAAGGGCTGAGGTATATATAGGGAGTTCCATATCTGGCTGTAAGAAACTGAATCACCAGGGGGGGAGCCTATCCAGGATTGAACATAACCTTAAAATAAATGTGTGGTAATCTATATAGGACAATGTATTTTCAAGTAAACTCCCCTTTTCCTATGCCATGTGAGTGTACCATGGATATTATGGAAACATTCATGGATTCATAAAATGAGCACATGTGAGGGGTTGTAAAGACCTGGATATCATGTAAACAAGAATAGAGAAAGAGGTCCATGAGACATGCATTATCAAAGGATATTGGGCCTCAGGGTGACAAAACTGTAAGAAAGCATAGCAAGTTTCTCATAATTAGTTTATAGCATCCTGTCTTCAATCCTCTCCTTTAGGCTCAATCACAAGAGCCCATTTTTTTAAATTAGCTTTGACAAAAGTTTGGACGAAGGAATATGGACAAAGGGTGTCACTTTCATTTAAGAGCAGGCATCCTCTCATATATTAATAGGAAGGATGTTTGGTGGTACATGAAGATCACACCCTTTGTTATAGGCTACATCAGTACCGGCTGATCCACCTACACCTACTACACCTTCTAAACATCTTGATTTATGAAGATAGAAAATGGTTTGCAAATACTTCATGTAGACAATGAATAAATTCTTAATCTTACATTGACTTCCTGGTGTACTATAATTAGTAAAATGTACTGTGACTGTATAGATGCTGAATATGTTTCTGGTCCTCTATGACGTCACTCTCTAAATGATACTTCCCAGTTTAGCTGCTACATGCTGCATATTTCAATAGTGTGTATTGCAGAATATTGCTTATAAATAACAATACTACTGTAGGGGCAATACTATACGTGTAATATGGGTTTGTGGTTTCGAGGCAGGAATGGCACAGTGCTACGCTAGGTGGCAACACCTGGCGTCCTATTCCATGTCTCCTGAACAATTACCCGGTTGCGAGTTCAGGTAGGGCACTCCAGATGGTGCGCCGGTAGAGTCCACACTGCTTGGTCCGCAACCTCAGTATATAAGAGGCTGCGGTTGGCCACATCAGGGAGTCTGTCCATGGACGAGCTCAGACCCACACCATTCGTTGTGACTGGGGCCCCTACACCCCTCCTGCTCCTGACTCTTGCACCAGCCCTAGCTGGGACATGACCAGTCCAAACAGCTCCGCTGACTTCGAACCAGCAAAAACGCTGTGTACTTCGAACCATGTCTGTGATTAACCTGTACATTTATTGAATAATATTTCAAGGCCTTGTTCATATGAGAACCAAGGATTGAGACTTGAATAAACCTGTTGCATTCAAACCAAACATCACTAAATATAGAAAGTGACATAGTACTTGTATTTTCTTTTAAGCACAAATAAAAGTACGAGTAAGAGGGGCATCAGTTTTTGTTTGGACTCCCTAATGAATACTTCTTATAAGAGAAAAGAACATTTGAAAGCTGCTTAGGGCCCAAGAAATTTAACAAGAAATTCAGGGTTATGATAATCGCAGAATGCACACTTATTTGTAGGAATTTTTTTGATCCAATCTGCGTACAACTAGTAACAAAAATCTAACATGGATAAAAGCAAGGGAAAGAATAATTGACATAGTTCTCAAATATTTATTTATTGTTTATTTAATCATGTGACCTGATGACAGAATTACCTATATCATGCCTGCTTAATATACCTTTATATTAATTGATATTCATTAGAAATAATCCATCAGAGTATCAGTTGGCCACTGTACTAATATTTCTCCCCAAGTCTGTCAATGATATAAGTGGATTATCAAATGTTGTCTTGGAGCGCACATAACATCTCTGAAATTCTCTTATGCCAAGGTTTTGAGGTATATGGACCCCGCAATTAAGAAGTAGCAGAGATGTGTACTAATTGATGGGAGGTAAAGTGCAAGAATATAGTTGAGGTTACATGGGAAAATACAGACCAATTCACCTGACAGGTTGGAAAAGAAACACATGGCAGAACTGAGTGAGCAAATAGGAGAAAACTATTAAAACAGCCTTTATATCAGAGCCATAGTATATAAATATGACTTACCGTACCGTCACGTTTAAGCGCCGGGTATTGAATAAGCGCCGGTCTTGTATAAGCGCCGGGGGTATGAGGGTCTTGAAATTACTCTTAAGCACTAAAACTGGATCTTGAATAAGCGCCTGTCTTGTATAAGCGCCGGGGGTAAAGACCCCTCCAAAGTTATAAGCGCCGGGGTGCTTAAACACGACGGTACAGTATATGTGTGTGAAATGAATTGCCTGAACCCCACTCTGCCTGCAGTAAATTCTGCTCAGGAACAAACCCTTGACTTGCAACCTATGACTGCCGAGGGCATGATAAACAGGGCAGGTTGTAAACATAAGAAGGGAGGTGACAAGACTGGTCACAATTACAATTGCATAATGACGTCCAGGGCTACTACTGCATGCATACTAAATGGTCCATGTTGTACCGCTTAAGAAGCAGGGTATAGAAAATGAAATAATCAGCATTTCTCGTTATGTGAGGCATAAAATACATTGCAACAAATACACAAGGATATGATACACACAGGGGCCACAATCAATGACATTAGTCAACTTAGAGTGCAGAAGGTGTGTTGTCTCTGTACACCATGTGTTGAGGAGGATGCACCATAGCCCTGTAGTCCATCAACAGTGAATACAAACAAGTTCATTGGGCCTTGGCCTATATAAGCAGGCCATGCAAACAGTATAATATAAATATGATTATAAATGGCCTCGTTAGTATTCCATTTATAGAGGTAGTTTAGACTGACCTAGAGTTACAATGCTATAATAATTCCAGTAGGACCCTAGCAGTAGTGAATTCGAGCCTTATGAACATTGCATAGTATTATGTTGATAGGGACCCTATAATTATAAGAAGTATACAAATAGCTTCTGTGTTGTGAGTGCGCTGCCTAGCAGAATGCTGAACAATTGAAACAAATAATATGAATTCTTCAAAAGAGATATAATTATGTGGGTGACATGGTGACTACCCTATCCCAAAATAACACACATAACGACCAGACCCTGATTACAATGGCTGACACAGTTTCCAAAATGCACATGGGGTTCATCTTCATAAACTACATACAAATATCAACATAATATTTAGATTTAAATGAAGTATTATCCTGACTGAATAAATACAGGACAGAGGATGAGCAAACTCAACCTGTGTTCAGATACTGAAGGGACCATTCAGGAACCTTTATTAACAGCTACGATCAGACACTTTCATCTGCTATGTCTATAAACAATCTGGAATTTTTGAAATCCAGAAACCCATAAAGTTTCATTAAGAATAATGAAAATGCTATACCTTTCAACAACCCCTTGTTCATAATAATTCCTACGGAGTACCCACCCTTGGGTTGACAAATAATTCCCCCCCCCCCCAGTGGTTTATCAGGCAGTGCAGGGTCTGTGTTTTTGCACTCGGTCGCCATTCACACTGGTTGATGAGAGGTGTTGTGTACTGATGATATAAACCAAACATGCCCGCCGGCTGCCTACACAGAACTGGGATTGATTCTGAGATCTAATAGCACCAAACAACCTAGACAAGACACTTGTCAGCTCTACATTCATGCCAACCTTTTGGGAGTGTATCTACCCCGTAGAGTGAGTATGATGTGTGAATGCAGCACTAGCAAGTTAATACCCAGGTCTGCCTTCGTGCATGAGTATAACAATGAGAATAATGAATCAAATCATTATTCAGCTTAACCATACTTGAATGATGCATGTGCTAAAGCTAACCCTATCAGTAAGGCCTTTCATCTACTTCAATGCACTGATCTACCAATACTCATGATGAATGGATATGTTTTAACCTCTCATCTGCCAAGTGCCTGGATATAGAGGCACCTCTGCCACATCATTCAGTTTTTAATCCGGTTAATGGTAGCTAAGGCTTACTGGGCGCAGCAAGACATGTAGTAGGCATGAGCATCTTAAGGTAGGTGTTAATGGAAACACTTGATATTGTACACACCTACTTAAGATCACACTTAATCATCGAATCTGAAGAATATGGGAAGCATGTAGTTAAGGGCTCCCATATTGACCGAGAAAAATCATTTAGGTGTGCTCAGCTCAGGCATAAAGGATAATTAAACATGTTTAACTCTATTGTGAATCTAAAGGTTTTTAGGGCTGAGCTGAAATTTGTTAGGGCATACTAACTTGCCATCTTGAAGTAGAATAAAATCTTCAATCCTCCTCCCTACTGAAATGGTAAAAGGTTAAATGAGAAATATTTGGTAAGCAGAACATGGTATAATGTAAATCACTTTTGCTCTATACATGTAAAAGTCAGTGAAGTAAGTTGCTGATGTATATAGTACAAAGCAGGATCTGACTGGGTCCTCGAGGAGCTTACATACAGACCTCCATCAGGTCATCTAATCAGGGAACACCCTGGAGAAGTTCTGTCTGGGACGGCAGATAGTTAACTCCACCTCACCCCTGGTATCAATATCCAGGTCAATATATAACAATGCCAGTCTACTCCATCACATTGCCAATAAACTACTGCCAGGGCTATCTTTGGCATTTTAGGTGTTATTCTATTCGGAATAGTTGTGTCGAGACAGTCAACTAAATACTACACTGTAAACTTAGCCCTGTATAAAGATCCCAGTGCAGACAGCTTTGTATCTTCAATCACTTTTGAAGACCCAAAGTCGCCACATTTATGATCTAGTTGCAGTTCTAAAGTTGGCCACAGCCTGTTGTGGTCCCTACCATTCTCACAGTAGAGGTCTCCAACTAATTCAATGCCTATTCAATTAATGTTTAACAATATCAACTCATTTTACTCCGAGGTACTCATTGTGACAACCCAGGGTTGTAGGTTTGGATCATCACAACTATGACTTTGTAACGAAGGTCTTCTATTTTGGTATTGTCAACTTGAGTACCTTAGGTCGTCAATACAAGTATTGACAGTTGACAGCTTTTTTAGATTTCAGTGTATGCCTATTCTTTTCAGTGTTTTACTAAAATTGGATTGTAGATAATTCACTTATTAAAGAAAAGCCAAGCAAAGTGTTTTATTATCATTCTTCTGTCCAATTCTATTGTGGTTTCTTGTTTATTAGAATTGGGCATGTTGATATAGGGAAATGGGCTTGTTTGCTTTCAATCATAGACTTCACTAATAGGAAAAGGGCTCTTTTATAAGCTCATGACACCCCCCCCCCCTTCTCCAATGTACATCTTTAGATCCCCTTTCATAATACTAACCGTCTAAAGCTAAAACCCTACAGATACCTTGAAGCCTTTTCCCAAGGTTTGACACTAACACTGCTCGGGACCTATGATGCGTTATTTTCGAGCAATTTCATCAGATTGATCTTTTATTGTCCTGGGTGGCTTGATATTTGATTGCAATCCTACAGGTTTATGCGCAGTCAGTGGTGGAGATATTGAACAAGACTGACTCACAGCTAAAAACCGTTTGTGTCTATAAGCATAAGTGGTACTTTCATCTACTTCAAACCACTAATGCACCAATACCAATGTTAAGTGGTTATGATTTTAACCTCTCATCTGCTAAGGGCCTGAATGTCTATGTTACTGGTGTTTTTAAAACTACTAATGTGAGCACAAGGAGAGGAGTAAGACATATTGCAGTGCGGAGCATCCTTAGGCAGGTGTTTTCAAATTATTTCTTTGCTTGATATTGTTCTCATTTGCCTCACATGATCACCATTATATTATAAATGACAACAACAGCATTTTCCTCTGTGGCTGAACGCACAAATTATGCTCTTCATATTCAGTCAGGTCATATCTCGTCATAATTATGTTAGGCTGCTGACCAGTACAACTCCATTATATTGCCGGCAAATAAGTATCCCTATGCCACCACACAGGTACAGTCTGGGCTCCAGATCTGAGAGATGCAGGCAGGGCTGTTTTGTTATTGGTGGTTTGGATACCATTCTATCTGATATGGTTGAACCATTTTGACAAGCACTTTTGTAGTGCAGCACATGTATTTCATCAATTGGAGCATTGGCTGAGCCATTTGAACCTGAAGGGCATCTGGACAGTGATCTTAATAATGGCAGTAAGTCTGATTCAAAATCATGTTTATATTTTTATTCTACATATTTATACCGAAGTATTGCACCATGTGTTTGAGGAAATGCAATTACCCATGTTTTGTAGAAATAAGATGCGGTATCTGCTACCCACAGTATTGATGACTTCCTTTTAAAATGAAACCTGACCACGGTTTGGAATTAGCCCAATTGTGTAAAGTAGCAGTCCCGACAGCCCCTATGAATTGAATTGCTGTATTCTTAATATTAGATTTTAGTAACATGAGCTCGACTCAGTTTCGGATATCAGTCTTGCATTTGAAGAATAGTCATGTGTAGGAGTCATGGTTGAGCCTCCAAGGATGTATCTTATATTGTCAGTCATGATAAGATAGTGTAAGACCTGCTTGTAAACCCTTTTTATAGTGTGCTCCATCCACAACACAATACACACACCACCCCTTACTTTTATATCGTTGCCATTCTATGTTAGAAGTTAATGTATAACATGACACTGTGTACTCTGGCTGCACTTCTATAAATCTGCAGCATATTGTGGCACAGTAGGGAACATCATTATAATGTCTGTTTTATATAACACCAACATAACACATTATATAAATGTTTAGACTTCTATTGCATAAAGGCAGCGCTGCGACCATTTTAGTGCTTACATCCCATTACATACTTTATCTTTTGCAATATTCTGGGAACAGGGGAAGATTTGTGTAAATATCTGACAGTGTGCTTGTTTCTATATAAATATACTAGATGTCACCTTAGTAATTGGCTTTAACACAAGCTAGCTATCCCCCAACCCCTTCTTATCTGAATATCCCTTCTTAGTCTAGGCCCTCTAAACCGTATCCTTAGTCTTGATGTACTAAGCTTAAACCTTACAGCATTTACAATGAAGCATTTCTTGCGCTAAGACAGGCCTGGGAGTCAATAGCCTCACGTCTTTTGCTTCCTCCAGATTTATTCCCATAGGCCCACACGTGATGGCATAAGGTATTTAACAGAATGAACAATTAAAATAAACCTGATATCGGCCGCACCCATACTTTCTTAGTTATTTTTCTCTGTCACAATTATGTCATTAGAATAAAACGTGTATTTCGCGTCCCCAGTTTATGTAACCTCTGCATAACTTCTGCATGATATATATATGATGATTAACATAATTATGTAACCACATTTATTTCCACCAATCAGATACCCATGGAATTGGATAGAGCAATCTGAGGCCAATATCTGAGCACAACATATTCGGTATGGAGTGGATGACAAAGTGGAGTGGAGTTGGAATACTGCTTTCCAGTATGCATGGGAATACCCTAGTCTTCAGACCTCCTTCATTCATATCCAAGTACTATGAGGAGGTACACTTGGGGTCTCAAAATCTGGCCCCATTTATCAGAGTAGCAATTTCCAGCTGGATATGTAAAGAGGTTCTTGGCGGTATCGGATGAGAACTACAGCTGTAGTTTATTTCTCAAGTTCATATTGTTCAAATGGTGCAGAGAACATGTATTAATGCACACTTTGACCCAGAACTGCTCTGCCCTCACTGCAACAATTAGAAATTAAGAAGAGATTGGACTGGTTTTAGCCACATACTTAATTTCATTTAATGCTCCTTACAGCCATTTAAATGACAAAATGACCTTGTTGCACAATTCACATAGCACTTACTGGACATGAAACCACTTGAGCAATAAAAAGTTTGCTAAAATGCTAACATCCGTGCAGTGCTTCATTCAGATGGAGGCTGATCGTACAAGTATTAGACTACCGCAATTCATCACTGCACTGCTCTCGTCCAGATAATGAGTGATTGTATAGGTACTGGCTGAATCTTGCAAACTTGAGAAATAGGCCCTGGTGGTATTGGATAAGAAGTACAGTTCCTGCTATCTCCTGTCTGGCCCTGTAAATTGGAGTCCCCTGGCTGGGACCTGGAGGAGCTTACATACAGACCACCATCAGGTCATCTAATCAGGGACACCCTGGAAGAGTTGTGTCTGGGATGGCAGATAGCTAATTCCACCTCACCCCTGGTATCAATATCTGTGTCAAAAGATAACAATGTGAGTCTCCTTGATGCCCATCATATCACCAACACACTAGTGTCACCATGCCACAAGGCAGCTACCGTCTGGCTTCTAAATCTAAGGGATACAGTCAGGGCTGCTCTATTATTGGTGTTTCAGAACCTATTCTATGATAGCTTGATTCGACATTGTTCATACAATACACCTTTTCATCCAGTTGCCCATACATTGGTGTTGTGAACAAGAGGTGGAGGAGAGTTTTGGGATCATTTTATTTCATTAATGAATACTTTTCTGGGATGACTACAGCAATAACGGGATTTTCATTCAGAAGGGCCCCTAAACCACCCAGCAGTTCCTAAGTGGAAAGGGTTTGTTGAGCCTGTTACCATCAACTATCTATTGTTTCACACTCTAACATAGAGAAGCAAGAGCCTTGCTTGAGATTATAATTGTTCATTGGATGATTCCATGATAAAGCTGAGTAATTATTGGTTATGCTTGCAGACAATGTCTCATTTGAAGCTTAGTTCATTCTGTTTTCAGCTCCATAAAGGACTACATAATGCCTCAGCGTGTTTAAATTCGTCATTATATGGTGCATCATTTAATAACGCCCCCCTCCCCCCCCCCCAACACACACATACACACAGAAAAGAAGTAGAATCACTGTGACTCCCGACTTGATCACTGAGGTAACTCTGCCCAGGACTCTAAAGTGACTCCTTAACATTAGCAGGACTCTATAATAACTCTGTAATGACTCCTATTCTAAGACTCCCTCGTGATTGGGAGTCACTTTAGAGTTGTGGGGAGAGTTACCTCAGTGATCGGGGCTGGACTCCCATTTGAGCGTTCCAGTGATTCTACTTCTTCTCTCTGTGTACAGACACTGGTTTATCAATACCCTTACCTTGGTATGCTGCATACATCTGGTGAGTCTCTGGCCAAGACTGCATTCATGCATACATCACGACAACAAAAGGTAATACTACACTATGCCGCATTTAAAGGGTTAACACTACATGTGCATGTGTCTTACTCCATATTCACCTGGTGTGCTGCAGATGGGTGGTTTTGGCACCTATTTATGCTGCTACCATTAAATTATGCATCATGACATGTCAGTGTGGCCATGGGCCAGTAAGCATGCATGCAGGTTCAGCGATAAACCTCTATACATCCACCTAGCATGTGAATCTGAAGTAGGTGGATGAGAGCATAAGAATATGCAACAACAACAACAACAACAAAATCAACAACAACAACAACAACAACAATAACAGCAGCAGCAACATTAATAAGGAGAGGGACTAGGAAAACAAGGACATGAAAACTGTTTAATGAAAAACATTAATAGAAGTTCTAGTGTAAAAACACAATGATTGTATATAATCATTAACTCTTTCATTAAGAATCCTGATGTCTCTGGATTTCCTTCCGTTGTGTGGTCTATGAACAGAAAGAATGGGACTTCTCAAGGAGCTGAATGTGAGTCCTTTATGAGAGTCTAAAAATACCGTCGAATATGAGAAAGTCATCGATCATGTGAGACATTTAACCCTTTACGGGCTCCGAAGTGATTTAGTGCCACATGCCCTTTGTCGTCATGCTGCATGAATGCAAGTCTCGCGAGTAACTCGCCAGGGTTGCATCCAAGCATCATACCAACCTTTCTGGAGTGTATTAGACCTGTATGGTCAGCATGATGCATGAATACAGCCCTGCCATGGCTGCATCCATGCATCATGACGACCAAGGGCATGCTGCATTAAAGCACTATTCGGTCCTTAAGTGGTTAACTAGGGGAGTTGTCTGCGGAAATAGAAGCCAGCGGCCATTTCCGGGCACAATGAATACCATGAAACCAAAAGGGGGTGGTCTCTGATCAATCAGGCAAATTTAGATCTCATATTTGGTCTGCGCTTATCATAACATCTATTTAGACGTCTATGAAACATCACCCTCTTGAGGTTTAATTGAAGAAGTGTAAAATGAAACTTCTCCCAATCAAACTTTGAGACAGTATCAGTCGCCATAAAGATAAGGCCTGATAGCTTTCGTTAATCAATTAATATTCTTTTCATAAAAGTATGTCGTTTTTTTTACTATAGTTAAGTTGGATTTCAAAGATGTTTGGTCTCAATGTACACGGTACAATTATTAACAAAGTTATAAGCTGGCTCGGCCTCAAAACTGAGTGATCTAATTGTGAATCATTTCAGTAACATTATACCCTGGCGAATACATTGGCTGTGCTGCATTTATACATAAAGAGCACCCTATGAGATTGTTACACTTTAGAATGATCAGTATACACTGGAAAATTAAGCTTGTCTCCAGACTCTTCTAGGTGACTGTCATACAATAGACAAGTTAAAGGTTGTCTAACCTATCGGGTTACCATCCCACAAACTCCAGACTCATGTAAGTGACAAGGAAGTGGGTCTTCTATAAGTCCATGCCACTAAGACATGACCTGGAAAACATAGTTTGCACCTATTGGTTTTGAGGAATCACTGATTATTTCACCACCACTGTACTCACAATTATGATCTACATATGACAATGAAGCTAAGATGAAGGGCTATTATACTTTGTAATTATTATTTAGCATATTTAAGAATATGAATACTGGTTGCCATGGCAACCGTGATCAAATTTATCTGAAATGTTCGATTTTTTGCTACCTTTCATCACTCCAACTGCTATTAGAGGTAGCCACTTTATATTTCTCATATGGAAAGTCAATAGAAATTATAAAACAAAATTCCGCTTCCCCTGAGCCTTCATTGATGACTGTAACCCTTTTAGTTCCTGAGATGTGAACCCAGCCGAAATGTCGAAAATCACCACTTTTTAGTAGACCATCCATGAAGTCAGTTAAAAGTCAGGTAAAAGTCACTATATGTACCTCTTCAACAATTTGAACTGGGAATCAATGGAACAAGTGGTTGCCAAGCCATCACACTTTTAATCTTTGCTGAGGAGCCAAATGTTGTACCTGTATGTCAATAGTTGGATGGAATAATATGGTATATCACTGCTTCGGCCATCCCACTATGCTCAACTTCAGGGAATTTCACTATTTGGTCTGCCAAACAGGCGTTAGCTATTTAGATAATCACTTCAAAGAGTGCCAAAAGAGTCTCCCTTATGGTCACATTTTGGCCCATATATCAGTGGATATAATCACTCTATTTCCACCTTTAATATGGTTTTGGAAAGAACAGGCAGACTGTCTTGGGAATAAATCAAAATCCCAAACTCTATGTTTAACACAAAGGGTCTGAAGACCACTTGGGACATATATGGTGCTTTAAAAGCTTGAAAATGTGCCTGACAATGGCCAACATAGGTCTAATAATCCCCTATTCTAAGCTCCTTCTGACATAATTAGCGCTGTACTTATGAAAAAGTATCTCTATATGCCATTAATTTTGCCTGAAAATGATTTGCATACATAAACTGTGTGATCAAAAAAGAAATGACTAGGTTTAACGCATTAAAATAAGTAATTTACAGCTGTGAACACATCTTATGGTGACCAGGTTATGTCTTGATGCAGAGGACTTTTTTATAGCTGGGGTTGTCCCACTTGGCATGTGCCCGCCCAAAACTTGACATTTTCCAGCTCCAGATTATATTTGTGGGATGGTAACCTGTTAGGTAAGACAACCTTTAACTCGTTTATTTTATGACAGTCACTTAGACTAGTTAAGTTTGTTTTTTCAGTGTAGCATATCAATGCAATGCTACAGAAATGCTACAGGAAATAAATGTATACGCCGACATTATTTGGCTATCAAATGAATTGCATATAATATATATATATATATATATATATATATATATATATATATATATATATATATATATATATATGCAAACTAAATTCTATTCAGACTGTAACTGTATTAAGAGGTATTTATAGATGCCAATGCGTAGTTATTAGTGCTTTAGATAACACGGAGGGGGTCCTACTTCCGGTTACTTCTGGATGTAGATGACACATGCGCAGCTGGGGGCCTGCAACATATTGGGAAGGCAGTTGTTTTCTGGAACATTATAATTAGGTCCATTATAGAAATTGTTGCATTATTCTCTGTCCTGACAGACTAAAAAAAAAAGCTATAGTTTTAATTTGCATTGTCAACGAGGTTATTGGCGTCATGGGCATTGTCGTTATAACATCTCTATGGGGATTGAGCTCGAACCCGTACAGAAAGTATTTGATTTTATTTCCCAGAATACTATTATTTATCTACAGGTACAACGTAGGGTAACATCTGATGGTCATAATTACATAGTGTGGATAAGATTCACCTTGAATTTATATGTAATGATCATACTATTATTGTTATTGGCCTACGGTGAACACTGTTAAACCATTGATTATAAGTACATTTGATATAGTGCCTAACACAGAAATGGGAGTAGAAATCTTTTCACAAGAAGGAGTACAATTCCATGATAGCAATACAAGGGGGAATACAGTATACTGCAGTGCCGATGCATCATGCCTGGAGAGGATGGATGACATAGGCATAACCAATGGTAGCTGGACGACTAGAGTGCATGGGTAGGGAAAGGTTGGGTGTGGTGTAGCCACAGTGATGCAGGGAAAACCTACAGGGGAGGGAAGGGGGTGTTGTGGGGTAGGGTGTGGTAGATGCATGAGTGAAGGGGCGGTAGGCTGCCAGTAGAGGTATCAGTCCTGGCCAAATGACTACCCATTGGGGGCCCACTCCAGTGCACATACCTCAGCTGATGACCTTGCCTCCAGTCCACCCCAGTGGGGTTCACACATGCTGACTATGGGCCGCCAATCCCGCCAGAGATATCTCCACCCACTGTCTCTAGAAGTAGGCTAATGCTTTGACGGTTTATAATTATTCTCGGTAGTGGCTTTAAATAATATCGGTTTTACATCATATTAAATCAAGGCCATTCAAAAAAGTGCTTTTTCATTACCAGGCAGTAAAGAATGCGACGAGAGCGGTTTCTTTTTTTTTCTTTTTTGTTTCCTTTCTTTCCAACTGGGGGGTTAATATATAAGGATGTCAAGACTTTTCAAGACTAAGAATCAAGAGGAATTTTCAGATTTTTAGCAGTTTGGAGTTAAATGATCCTCAAAAGTGTTTCATCCGATTTATTTTACTCAATTAAAAAAAAAGTTTTCTGTAATTCATGAATTTTATGTCGTGCGCGATGATGAGAACCCAGTGGTTTTCTTCCCTTGCTGCATGGGCCTGTTTCGAACAGGCTTGCATAGAACACTGACGGTTTTCTTTAGTTTCGACAATAAGCAGTGCACATAAGCAAGAAATAGTCAAAGTTTCAATAGAATCATTTACCACTGACGGTTATAAGCCTCATTAGTGAACAATTCCAGTGCTCCTCTGTATTTATTACATGTAATTATGAACTACATCAATAACTTTTAAGTTGAAAGAGTAAGTTTTAAATTATTCCCTTTAATGTTATAATTTTGATGGATGCTTAGGCATGAGATAGAGCCATAAACCATGCAGTTGCACTAGAAAGAGGGGGGGGGGAATTCCTGCCACTCTCCATGGCCTAGCCATTTTTCACCGGCTACTGCTTTCATCTATGCCATCTTACATTTATGCCATCTTACATCTATGCCATCTTACATCTATGCCATCTTACATCTATGTCATCTTACATCTATGTCATCTTACATCTATGTCATCTTACATCTATGCCATCTTACATATCTTTCATATAATATTATTTGAAGGAAATCTGTGATAGGAATTGAGCATAATTATTCCTGCGTCTTTTGTTTGATGTAGAGAGATGCTAGTGTGTTATGTGGATAGGAGAGTAGCAAATCAGTATTGTTTTCATCCCATCTTCCACAGAGGAGCTCCTATGGCTCCATCCTATAGGGTTGGCATGATGCTTGAATGCAGCACTGGCGAGTTACTCGCTAGGGCTGCATTCACGAATCATGACGACCAAGGGCGTGATGCATTAAGGCATTATGCTGTCCTCAAAGGGTTAACCAGGGGCCTGAGCGTTCATCACCAACAGTGCAGCTCACAGATCTTATCCCCCATCTAGGGTATAGATGCCGGACGCTGAGCAAATTGCGAGTTGCTCATTTAGCCGGCAGTGTTTCGCGAGCAGTCTCTTCTCATTATATAAGGTCTGGTAGCGATTGAAGTGGTTAGAGTGGGGGGGGGGGCTCGGAGTGGGGAATGGAGCCCCTGTTAAAGAGGTAGCCATGTTGGTGATGTATGGTGTGTTTCAGCCTTCTAACAGCACCCAGGAACGACACATGAAAATGTCTGGTGCACCGCTTGACAAAAGCTGTCTATGTGTACAAAGCCCCCTTTACTGATTTTTCTTATAGATCCGAGGAGAACCATTTATTAGTTGTATTAAACAAGATAGACACGATTGATTATCAAGAACTACAGTACCACATTCAATTGTGAGGTACGCTAAATGAACCCCTCAAGCTTTGAAAATGTCCCAAGGATTTGACCCATTTGTAACGAAAATATCCTCAACATTTTCCCCGCTCATCTTCGTTCATACATTTCTTGAAGGAATCGCAAGTTTACGACCCAGGGACGTCTTTAGATCTTGTTAGGGTAAACATAGAGTAGGGAAAACTAAATAATTACTACCCAACTATTAAAAGTAGGTCATATTAATCAAACGAACTTTCATCATTTTCGATATGGAAAACCAAATATCATTACCAGTTCCCAATGAAATCTGAATGCTATTGTACAGCTTATCCCCCGACTTTCCAATTTGCTCAGTCCTGGGTAGAAAACAATATGAAGGAATGATTGGTTGATAGAAAGCCTTTCCACCTTCATCTTGGAAACTCAAATAGATTTCATATTGTAGCTCCCTCAAGGCGTCGTAATAATCCAGAACTAGAACAATGTAGAATATGTACGATATTTAGAGGGAATTCGTAGTTTGTATGATATTCCGAAAGCATTTAGAAATTTCCAGCACATTTCTAATTCAGGGAATTAGGCATTTTTATTATGTTGAAGGGAATCAGTATCTAGCAAATTCTTGGGATTTGATATCATGCATGTGCGTCATGGAAAATTAATGGATGTTTTACCTTTATATTGGGTATTCCACACGTCTTCAATACAACAAAGACCCTGCAGAATGAATAGGAAATTATATAAGCTACACTCACCTTACTAACAGCATGACGACCACACTAGTCCTGAGGGAAATTAGCATTGTAATTTGAGAAAGGCGTTTGCCCCCTGACGTAGTTGGGCCACCTGCAGTTTACGTGTGTATCATAGCCTTTGTTACTTTCCTATAGTAGCTTGTTGTTTATGGTAGTTCCGGTGGTTGGGTGGAAGTATCCGGTTCCACTTAACAACCTAGATCAACTTGGATTTGAGACTATGTTTTAGCTGAAAATAATGGAGATATACGTATTTCAGCCTTATTTCCTGTACGACGTTTACTATTTCTGTCTATTTATTAGCTAGCAGACCAGAAGGGTCCAGACAGGCCCAATGCCCGGAGACCCTGACATCAGAATGGTAATTATAATGTGTAATTTTACTGTTTAGAACTGTGATTTTCACACGAATGGTCAGCTATGGTACATAGTGGACGATGGTTTTGAAATTTATTCACCCTTTCTTACTTTGATAGGTGTTTGAATTTAGATCATAGTGTCCGAAATCAGGGCCAAAATTGACCTGCATGCATTCTTACGTTTCCTGAGATAATATGAAAATAGTTGCCATATCTTTAAGCCATATGCAACAAAACAAGTATGCCCTTCTCATGATTATTATTTAAAGATCTCAGAAACTTTGAGTCTAGGAAATCTAATTTTAAAAAGGACGCTCAGTATCCAGAATTAGGGGCTGAATTGAAATGCATTCATTCTCATATTTCCTGGACTAGTAGAGAAATGTTTGCTAAATATTTTCTTGCTGCATTAAAGAAAATAAGTATGCCCTTCTTGTGCTAAGGTTTTGGAAGATTTCAGCAATATATAACTCAAAGATATGAAGAAAAGCACTCATTGCTCGAGGATAGCGCCTGCATACTTTATATGGTCTCAATTTCACAAATGTATAGCACATTAAACGATAGATTTACAAATCCAGGGGTTCTACATAATTCAGTTCAGCAGGGATTAGGGTCATTTGGACCGGAGCTCTAATCCCTATATCCTTCTATTAGTCTCTTTCTTCATATACATGTATGATTGATTGAATGTCAGTAGTATAGTATGTATCGGAACGGGACTATAGTTAAGTACTGTTTATTACTCAATCGACCTGCAGCCAATCAGAGGCCTCCATTTGGTCATGTGACCGGAAGTGACCTACTTAGGGGATTAGTGGTGAGGTCACGTGACCTAGTTAGCCAATCAGAGGCCGCCATTTGGTCACGTGACCGGAAGTGAGGTCATATGACCTACTTATGGACCGGAAGTGACGTCATATGACCTACTTAGGGGACCGGAAGTGACCTACTTTAGGATCACGTGACCGGAAGTGACCTGATGAGTCACGTGACCGGAAGTGACGTCACATGACCTAATGGCCAACCGGAAGTGAGTGACCTGATTGAGGATCACGTGACCGGAAGTGACCTGATTGATCACGTGACCAGAAGAAGAAGTGACGTCACGCGACTTAATGAAGAGATGAGCGTCTTTAAGGGGTCACGGGCTTTAAAATGTGATATCTTTTTTTTTTTTTGGAGGAGGAGGAGGAGGAGGAGGAGGAGGAGGCGAGTCTCTTATTTTTTTCGGTAAACTAATAAAAAACACTACGATATAAGTTTGTTGTTTTTTTTTTTCATTTTTTATTGTTTTACGAGCGACTGGAAGTGACTTATTGAACTAGGTAGAAGCGTTCTTTAGAGTGTATAAGGGGGGGAGGGGAGGGGAGGGGGGCCCCTTTAAGATGCATGGGGAGGGGGGCGCTTTTAGGATGCATGGGGCGGGTGGTGGGGGGGAGGGGGGGAGGGGGGAGGGGGGCACTCTAGGGGGGTGGGGGGGCACTCTAAGGGGCGTTTGTCTCTTTTAAGAAAAAAAGAAAAGAAAAAGATTTCAATCGAGAGACACGCTTCTTCCTCTCGAGAGGAAGAAGCGTTTCTCTTCGTTTTTTTTTTGTTTATCACGTGCTTCGATGAGGCGATCAGCTGCGACTGGAGGAAGTGACACTTTAAGAGGGCGCGCTTCTTAATTGTTATGATATTATTTTTTTTTTACTTACTAATAAAGAAGACGTATGAAAATAAAACACAACAATTCACATGTCCGTCGTTCTCGTTGTTTCTTGCTTGATAAAGTCAAGTAATATCGTGATGCCGAGGTCAAACTTTCCCATGTCCTCAGTCAACACTCGAAGGAGTTCAAAAGGTGTACCGCCGGCACCGTCAGCTTCATCTTGCCACATTTTCAACACTCGGAAGGCCCACTCAGCGGGACTTCCTCCGTATTCGCATTCTTCAGCGATCTTATCTAACCTCTCAGGCGACAATTTTAAATGGTCCCCCACCTCTTTCCACCTGCTACCTAGACGTCTGCCGAGGGTGCCCAAGTGCTTATGCATCGCGCGCGAGTCGGGGTTTTCGAAATCCAACCCCTGTCTGTGGAGAAGGGACATCCACTGAGCCAACAGTTCCACGCGTCTAATGCGGGTGAAGACGCGACCGAGCTCTCCCCATCTATGACGATGCGGGGTTTCACCCCACCAGACTCGGAACATCGCCGTACACAGCTCCTCCGGTGTCTTGACACTGCGCTCTACTAGAGCATCCATACGGGCGGCGGTAACTTTTAAGCTACTGCCCAACTCTCTCCAACAGCCGCTCAACTCTTTACCTAGTTGACGAAGCAAGGCGTCGCTATAGGCTAACCGCCGCTGTCCTACCTCTCTGTTCTCCCCATCGGTCTGCCTCGCGCGTCTCACGTCGTCAAGCCGCATTAACTTTTTTTCAGGTGGACAAGGCGGTGAAGGCGAGCTTGAAAGTGGAATAGCTTGAGCCATCTCGTCTCGTCTTAGCGGCGGCAGCGGCGGCAGCGGCGGTAGCGGCGGCGGCGGCGGCGGCGGTGGTGGCGGCGGCGGTGGTAGTAGACGTTACTGTGGTCAGAGGCGATATGTTTTTTTTCCAACAGAAATCAGAGCTTTTTATACAGAGGGAGTTTAATCCCATTTCCAACAGCACTCCAGCTGTGTAGCGACCTGTCCGCATGACGCTTTTTCAGCCGCTCCGCTCCTTAAGAGCTTAGATGACGAGGGGTGTGTCATCGCTATCCGTGGAGACCAGCTGAAAACGGTGTTTCTTCCTCATCCATTAGCCTTACCTCCTACCCCCTACCTGAGGACGTCTCCCTCCCTCTGACATTCATTGTAACAAACGTCAGAGGTCAGGTGAAAATCGGATTTTTTTCATGCACAGCCTTAGTCAGCTGTCACCCCTCCCTATTGAACTAGCCGGCCGCCGCCTGGCCGGCCCGGTCTACTCACCACGGCAGGAGGTGGTGATTTTTTTTTTGTCTTACACTTAAGTCGCTCACCACATGCACACGCCTCAACTCACAGACAGACACGTTCGTCTTAGGGGGGTCCTGCTTCACGCCACACGCCTCCTGTAGTTTTTTTTTGTATACACACTCTAAGCTCATCACCGTTAATCCTTTATACAGCTAACGCGCGCTGAATGGCTGAACAGGGTGGTTAGCGGCTTAGCTCACGACAGTGGATCCCTCAAAAAAAAAAAAGAGGGGAAAGGGATCCAGCTGAAAACGTCATACCTTATGTCTTTGTGAATGGCCGCCGGTCAGTCGACGGCAGCAACCGCTTAATCCTTTATACAGCTAATGCGCGTTGAATTGCTGAACAGGGTGGTAAGCGGCTTAGCTCATGACAGTCGATCTCTCAAAAGGGGGGAAAGGGATCCAGCTGAAAACGTCATGCCTTATGTCTTTTGTTTCTCTTTGTGAATGGCCGCCGGCCAGCCGGCGGCAGCTGAACAGGGTCAGTAAGTAGCTTAGCTCTAGAAGCGAGAAGGCGTATATAAGGGGTCTGGAAACCTCCATTCACTCACTCATTCTTTTGCTGCTCTCTACAGTCACCACCATGAGCAAAAGACAACTCCTAGCGCAGTTCAAGAACAAGAAGACTACGCGGAACAGCGCTCGTTTAGCGTCAGTGCCTCCTCTTGCTACTGAACATGAGACTACCGCCGCAGCCGCTTGGTCTTATCACCCTCCCGCTGTAGCGAGCGCTCGCGGCAGTAGTAGTAGTAGTAGCAGTAGTAGTAGCAGTAGTAGTACTAGTAGTAGTAGTAGTAGTAGTAGTAGTAGTACTACTGGTAGTAGTCGTCGTGCTAGCGACGTTGTTACACTCGCGACGGTACACGTTGCTGCTAAGCGCGCTGCCGCTGCTACTGCCGCCCCGCCTGCTGCGGCTGCTGCTGCTGCTGCTGCACCTGCTACCGCTGCGCCTGCTACTGCTGCGCCTGCTGAGGCTGCTGCGCCTGCTACTGTTGCGTCTGCTGCTGCGCCTGCTGCTGCTGCTGCTGCTGCTTCTGCTGCACCTGCTGCTACCGCTACTACTACTGACGACAACGCTCCTGGCACAGCGCAGTACTGGCAACCGGGTTTTTACCTCCCCACTACTGTTGATGACTTTGATGACCTGCCGCACGTTGCACAGCCCCTCTCCTCCACCACTACATCGACTGACGCCCTCGACGCCGCTCGCGCTGAGAGTGACAGCTATTCGGACACTCAGCCCCTAAACCGAGAAGAAGAGGAGGAGGAGCAGCAACAGGGTGAGACAGAGAACGACGCTGACGACGAGGCGTACGAACAACCCGAAGGGAAAGGGGTGGGCGGTACGTTTTTCGGCTTCCCTCTTCGACCTTTCGACCTCACTTCCTCCATTAGTAGCGTCCCGTCCGTTCCGTGGCGACTGCCCTCACCGCCACCTTACGAGGGCGGCGGCGCTTCATCTTCTACCGCTACACTCAGCACCGACGGCGTGTGGCTGCGCTGTTCCAACAACGAGGCCTCGGATACCACCAGCGCTGACGCTGCTCCTGCTATCGGTTCTGCTGCTGATTCAGCTCACGCTGATGGTGTTACTCATCCTGCGGGTGTGAAACGTTCTAAGGTGAGTTCCAGAACAACAAGGCCTAGTAAGAAGAGAAAAATACAAGAAAAAGAACGAGATGGACGAGAAGAAGCAGAGAAAACCTTCTCCCGTCCTCTCGGGTTAGAGTTCTGCTTAGACGGAGCTTTGACGCTGGAGATCTGGGAGGACGTGGCTAGACTGTCTAGGAGGCCGCGCTACACAAAAGACGGCCAGGTGAAAGAGGCGTCTCTGACCAGAAGCAAGCGAGTGCACTTCACGGCCGACGCGCTGCGCGAGCTCATAGCACGCATCGCCGATATCCGCGCAGTGGTGCGCATACGCGACACAGCGGCCGCGCAAGGAAAACCTAATCACACCCCCTGGTTCGCAGTGCTGGATGAGGAGAGCGAAGTGTACGCAGCTGTGAGCTACTACAGCGGTAAGAACCTCGTCCACGTGCGCAAGTACGAAGGTCCTGACAAAAAACCCACACAGCAGGGAGTGACGCTGTCCGCCAGAGCGCTCAAAGAGTTGGATGACAAAACAGAGATCATTCTGAAATATCTCGGCATAGATTCGGAATGAGAGACGCTCAACGCTCACGCGCGCACACACACACACACACAGCGTTTGATGTACGCTGTATGAGACAGACAGACGGATACACAGACAGCAGACAGAAAGATAAATAGATAGATAGATAGACAGATAGATTGATAGATAGATAGATAGTTAGACGGCTAAGTAGTTGGTAACTGAGTGAAAAAAAAAACATGACACAGTACGTATGCGAAAAGTGTTTCAAAATGTTTAAAAGACCGTACAACCACGAGAGACACGTAGAAAATTGTAGAGTAGTACCTAAGTTTTGCCCTCTATGCGGCGAAGGCGATTGCCGAAAGATCGCCTGTCGACGCGAATCTCTGGACGGGGTGACCGTCCCTCCGCGCATATGTGCTGTACCGAACGGGGAGGAAACGTTCACGGCGAATTGGCCTGCGATACAAACGGGCGTCAGGATGCACGGGACTCGCGTGAGTGTAACAAACTTCAGGCTACCAACCGGCGAGTTGAGTGACGCTGTAGATACTATGCGTCGCATTCACTTGACACAAAGATTCAGATACAAAGTGGGTTTCTCGGTAGGCTTACTCTTACAACACAGAGAAGACAAGAGCAAACTGCGCTACTTTCACGCCTCCCAGAACAACGCAACTCTCATACAACCGCTCCCTACTATAACTAATTCAGAAACTTTGGAAGAGCTCCTCTCAAAGATGGAAAACACCGTCGCTTGCG
This sequence comes from Harmothoe impar, assembly GCA_947462335.1. Taxonomy (NCBI): domain Eukaryota; kingdom Metazoa; phylum Annelida; class Polychaeta; order Phyllodocida; family Polynoidae; genus Harmothoe; species Harmothoe impar. The sequence goes on from OX381707.1 coordinate 22,800,568, forward strand.
AGGAAGTACGGAAACTTTGCGACGCTGACACCAAGTGGCACGTTCTTTTTCCTACCAATTTGAACATTTGCGTTTACATGGGACCGGGGGAATTCCCCATAGGCGGTAGGATCACTCAGGCCGGTCGAGTTGGAAAGAGAAGCGGCGTGTTAGATTTTCCCAACAAGGACAACCTCTGCATCTTCCGCTGCATTTCCTTTCACTTATACAAGACCAGCAAGCGCGCTTCAGATTTGTTACGTCAGTTCTGTCCCGCTGCCACACCTGAATCCTTTCCGGGTCTGAACATCCGCGACTTACCCGCGTTAGAGAACTTGTTTGACGTACAGATAGCGGTTTACACCGCGTCGCGTCAAGTGCCGGGGCGGAAGTTGAGAAGACGCGTTACTCTGATCAGACCGCCTTCCAGAACTCTGGCCGCCCGAGGTAAAGTCAACCTACACCTGACGGCGAAAGGCGGTTTGCACGTCTCTCTCGTCACGGACTTCAACGCGTACGCGGGCATATACGAATGTTGCAAGTGTAAGGCGGCGTTCACCACCGAGTTCTTGCTGAAGAGACACAGGAACCAGCTTTCCTCTTGCCGACAAGTCAAGTTGCGCTACGTAGGTGGCATCTACCAAAATTCGAGAACGATTTTCGAAGCGCTAGCAGACTTCTCCATTTTTCCCCCCGACGGACATTCCGGAATCTACCCTTACAAGATCGCCTTCGATTTCGAGGCTTTCTTCAGACCGTGCAAAGAACCGTCGACGGAACACGTGTCCCTGCTGTGGGATCACGTCCCTTTGTCGGCTAGCGTCGCATCCGACTTTCCGGGGTGGGAGGGGCCCGTCTGCTTCGTCAGAGAATCCGACGCAGATTCCGACCCCTTGTTGGACCGAGTTTTAAATCACATAAACGAGAACGCCAAAGTCATCGGAGAAGCTGTGCTAGAACTTTACCGACCAACCTTAGCGAAGTTAGATGCGGCGATAGGTGAAGCTCTCCTGCTGGAGGAGGCGACGTTCACCCCTTCTCCAGGCGGCTTCGCTGCGGCTCAGACCAGACACCCGTTAGTTCAACTGAAGAAGCGTCTTCTGAGATACATCCGTCAAGCTCCAGTCGTGGGCTTCAACTCGGGGCGTTACGACTTGAACCTGATCAAAATACGCCTTCACTCGTTCTTCGCCTCCGGAGACCGAAGAAACCAAGAATTCAGCGTCATAAAGAGAAGCAATCAATACTTGGCGGTTTACACACAGCACACGGTTTTCTTGGACGTAGTCAACTATTTGGCACCCGGTTACAACTATGCGACCTATTTGCGAGCTTTCACCAGGAACGAAGAGAAAGGTCACTTTCCTTACGAATGGATGACGTCTACCAGGAAACTGGCAAACAGAACGCTGCCACCGAGATCGGCTTTCGACAGCGAGCTGACGGGCGTCAAAATGTCCGAATCCGACTACGCCGCATGTCAGAAAGTTTGGTCCGACGAGAAGATGCAAACTATGGAAGACTACTTGATCCACTACAACAACAAAGACGTCAAACCTTTCATAGAAGCTCTGAAAAATCACGCTAAATTTTTCCAAGATCGCGGCATTGACATGTTGAAAGACGGAGTTTCTCTCGCTGGTTTGACTTTACGGTTCCTCTTCCAAAACCTAGAAGACGCGTTCACAACGTTCCCCCAGTTCGACGCCGTCCTCCACGCTCTGATCAAAGAAAATCTAGTCGGCGGTCCTTCCATCATCTTCCATAGATTTCACGAGAAGGGCACCACGCGGATAAGGGAGCACAAGTACGGCGAAGAAGCGAGACCGTGCCAACACATCCTAGGACTAGACGCTAACTCTCTGTACTTGCGCTGCATGAGCGAAGCGCACTGCACGGGCTATTACGCGGTGAGACGGCCCGAGACCGAGTTCAAGCCCGAAATTAGGCAAAGAAACTCTCACAGCGCTTTGGAGTGGTTACGCTTCGTAGAGCACGACCGCGACGTGAAACTGCGCCATGCTTTGAACGGCGGCGAGATGGTTGTAGGCTGTCGGAGAATTCGCGTGGACGGGTTTCACGCGGCCTCTAATACGGTTTTCCAGTTTCACGGGTGTTGGTTCCACGCTCACGAGTGCATACCGTCGCACCGATATCAGTGCGCTTCACTGAGAGAGGAGAGACGCGACAGAACGACCAGAGTAAGCGCTTACTTGAAAGCGCTAGGTCACAAGCTGGTCGTCGTGTGGGAGTGCGAATGGCGAGAGATGAAGCGTCGAGATGAGCGGGTCAAGGCCTCCCAACAACGCTGGAAGGTTGACGCTTTGAAAGTGTCTCGAAACGCTTTAGTTCAAGTGGACATCACTACGCCGCCTCACCTACGAGACTACTTCGAAGAAATGACCCCCGTTTTCAAGAACGCGACCGTTTCAAAATCGGACATAGGCCCTCACATGTCAGACTTTGCGCAGGAAGAAAAGCTGTTGAACACGCCTCAGAGATGTCTGATAGGGAGTTACCACGGAAAAAATATTCTCTTGGGAACGCCGCTTCTCAAGTGGTATTTAGAGCACGGTTTGATAGTCACCAAAGTGCAGCTGGTGGTAGAATACCTACCTAAACGCTCCTTTGCCGGTTTCGCGGACGAAGTAACGGCGGCGCGAAGACGTGGCGACGTGAACGAGAACGAGAAAATTCTGTCAGACTGTTACAAGTTAATGGGAAACGCTACGTACGGTAAAACAATCTGCAACAAAGAAAAACACACGGCGGTGAGATACACTGACAGTCGGAAGTTCGAACTATTGGCCAATTCGTGGCGCTTCAAAAAGGCGTCCGAGTTGAGTTCCGATCTGTTTGAAGTCGAACTACAACCGAAAACAGTCAAGAACAACCTCCCTATTCAAATAGGGTTCATGGTATACCAGTACGCGAAGTTGAAAATGTTAGAGTTCACATACGACTTCTTGGATAGATTCGTCGATCGGCGCGATTATGCCCTTTGTCAAATGGACACCGACAGTCTTTACATGGCTCTCAGCGGTGACACGTTGGATGACCTAGTCAAACCTCGCCTGAGAGAGACGTACTTCAGAGAGAAACGAAAGTGGCTTCCGACAGCGGTGTGCGACGATCACTTAGAGCTTTTCGTGAAGACAAAAACGGAAAGAGTGCGAGAATGGTGTCCGCCGCCCGGCGGATGTTGTGAGAGACGGTACCTTCACGATCTGAGAACTTCGGGGCTTATGAAAGCGGAGTGGGAAGGTGACGGGATCCTAAGTCTCAACCCTAAGACTTACATTTGCTACGATCGAGTCAGCGACACCGGTGAAAGAAAATCCAAAAAATGGAGTGCAAAAGGCGTACAGAAGAAACAAAACCCTCAGGAACCAGACGACTTCTTGGATGTTCTTCGCCAACGAAAAACTCTCATTGCTGTAAATAGAAACTTCAAAGTGGTGCGAAACAAAATGGTCACCTACACCATAGAGAAAGACGGCGTGCGCTACTTGTATTATAAGCGTCGCGTGCATTCTGACGGTGTGACAACGAGTCCTTTAGAGATATGAAAAAAAAAAAATAAGCGTGTGCATCTTTTCAAAAAAATAGAGTGTTTATCAAGATTGAAAAAAAAATAAATAAAAAAAATAAAATAAAATATTGTTGTGTTTTTATTTTCATACGTCTTCTTTTACTAGTAAGTCGCGCAGTCTCTTAAAGCGTCACTCATGTGACGACGTCGCTTCCAGTCACGTGATCCTAAAGACCCTCACTTCCTAAACAAAAAAACTTCTTCTTCCGCTCACGTGATCAATCAAGTCACTTCCGGTCACGTGATCTTCAATGAGGTCACTCACTTCCGGTCGGCCATTAGGTCATTTGACGTCACTTCCGCTCACGTGACTCACCAGGTCACTTCCGGTCACGTGATCCTAAATTAGGTCATATGACGTCACTTCCGGTCCCCTAAGTAGGTCAGTTGGTTACCCAGAATGCACCACTAATCCCCCTAAGTAGGTCACTTCCGGTCACGTGACCAAATGGTGGCCTCTGATTGGCTGCAGGGTTACCCAGAATGCACCACTAATCCCCTAAGTAGGTCACTTCCGGTCACGTGACCAAATGGAGGCCTCTGATTGGCTGCATGTCGATTGAGTAATAAACAGTACTTAACTATAGTCCCGTTCCGATACATACTATACTACTAATGTCTGTTAGTCTGTCCCTGTATCTAATTCATAGCCCCCCCCCCTTATGACATAGCAGTAATTCTGGTTTCTCTATATTCTCAGCCATGTTAGTTCTGAGCTCGCAATTTCTCATGAGACTTAGGCAATGACCAGACACCTATATACCATAGCTGGCTAGGAACACACTAAATTACGAGAGCAGAGCCAATATCTCACGAGATGGTGAGAGTGCACACAGGTTGTTTCCAGGAACTTCACCAGAGACAAGTTAAATTGCCCTGATAGGAACGCGCTTTTGGTAAGCTAAGCGTGCTAGTAGGCATAGCTTCATCGTTGCAGGCGCGCCTAGGCGTACACTGAAAATTGCCTAATGAACGCACAGTGGAACTCACTGGGAATGAGAGTGACACAGACTGAGTGTGCCCAGTGCGGGGTGTGCGTCTTGTGACACTCTGGTTGTGACAGGACGTGGGAACCCCAGTCTGGGAGTGTGACAGTGTGACAGCAGGACCTGTGCAGCTACCTGACAGTATAGGGTAAGTGCTACTGACTGATTCAGTGGTGGTGTACCACGTGTCTGGACATCTGTGAAACATAAATAGCACAATAAGACATAGCAGCATGTCACCCTCGGTTTTGAGCGTCTGTGTTTTTATAACATTGATTCCTGGGTAATTAATTATATATGTTATTCCAAGGATTCGGCGCATTGCGGTTCTGCAATGAAGACCATCTTTATAGGCATCTAGCATAATACACTCTAGGCCTATCAAACATTAAAGCGCTAATCTATGACCCCTATAAAAGGCAGGTTCATGTTTATATAGTAGAAACATACTAATTCTTTATCACTGATTAATTGTTCAGATACTATTTAGTTTAGAGTAAATATCCCAGCAACGTGGAATGGAAATGGGGGCTTTCAAGATGGTAAATCTTATATAAAACATGCCGAGTAGTACATGGCAATAGGGCCTTCAAGATGGTAAATCCTGTATAGGGAACTTATACCAAGTAGTCCATGGAAATGGGGCCTTCAGGATGGTGAATGTTGTATAAAGCCTGCCGAGTAATACATCAGGAATAGTGTAATGTATGTCCCTAAAAATGACAATAGAAAGCTTAGAGAGAGCTTTTCAGTCGTAGCTCTGCTACGCACGCTCATTCAACGGCATTTGGCAACATCATTCCCCATCATGATTTGGGTTCCTGGACAATGACCTAGTTTATCAAGCAATGATACTTAAAACTTATAAACACCAGGGAATATCATTTTTTCACTCATGTGAATGAGACTTGATTCGTTAAAAAGAACTAATGATATCATGACAAACACTAGTTTGACCAGCGGTGGACACCAGTTAGGCAATTAAAGGGAATAGTTTTTTGAGGATGTCAGGCAGCAATTCCTACACTACCTATTAACCTTTGATATGCCACTTAGTTTGGCTTTTGTGCGTGTATTACCAAATAATGTAATGGCATGATGATTATGATGATGATGATGATGATGATCATCATCATCATCATCATCATCATCATCATTACAGGTTAGTAAACGAATGGTGGGGGGGGGGCAGGGAGAGGTATATGGCAAGATTGGGTAAATTTCGATTTTGCAATGTGTATTTATTTCATAAATGATTTTCCAAATACAACAACAATCAAAATACATGTGATAAATATGAAGGAATGTATCCATAGGTCTCACAATGTAGGGGACTAGTGCCAAACTCATGTAGATATTATTATCAATTAGTGACCAAGCAGTGTCACATCATTTCAGTACGTGGTACATGTAAGATAAATGATAATAAATGTAAATTTGTTTGCAGAAGCATAACTTGGTTTCCTATTTCTTTGACACACGTGTATACAGACACATCATTCCTCCCATTTGGGAGTAAAAAAAGAGGGGCACAAGGTGGAAATCTGAAATAGATCAGGTTTTATTTCAGATTAACTGGGTATATTTCAACTTTACCAAAATGACTTGCTGTAGAGGTATAAGGAACAGACAGGAAGAGGGATAGACAGACATTGAAACTAGGATGGAACGTCAGAAATTTCTGATTGATGCCACCTGCGGTGGATGTCATAGTTGATTAATGTTTAAACAAATCATGAATAAAATTTAATATGCAATAGCATATTTGCAATATTTACTAAAAGATTGGATTAAGAATAGAGTAGAAATTATCCCCTGTTGCTTTAGCCTAGGTATATGCTGACGACATAGGCCTACAACGCCTTCCAACAATATGTAAAATAAATCATAGATCTTGATACATTTTTTGTTTACCAACATTATTTTTACATCAAGGCCTTGGGATGCCTAATAGAAAATGAATGAGTGTCCTACCTTTATATTGGGTACTCTACAGGTCTTCAATATACCAAAGATGCAGATGAATGAATAGGAAATTTAATACGGTACACTCATCTTACTAATAGCATGACGACCACACTAGTCCTAAGGGAAATTAGCATTGTAATTTGAGAAAGATGTTTACCCACTGATGTAGTGGAGCCACCTGCAGTCTATGTGCCTATTATAGCCTTTGTTAGGTAGCTTGTTGTTTATGGTTGTTGTGACAGTTGGGCAGGAGTGTCCGGTTCCTCGTAACAATCTAAATCAACTTGGATTTGAGGCTATGTTTTAGCTGCTAGCTGAAAATCTCACTAGCAAAAATAATGGAGATATATGTCAGCCTTAATTCCTTTACAACATTTACATGCTATTTCTGTGTATGACATTTCTGATTGATACCACCTGCGGTGGATGTCAGAGTTGGTTAATGTTTAAACAAATCATGAATAAATATGCAATAGTACATTTTCAATCTTTAAAATTTATTGAATATGTAAAACAAAGCCTACATCTTGATACACGTTTTATTCACCAATATTATCTTTACATCAAGGCCAGTCCCACAGCTTTATAAAATACATTTCCCGCCTGACATCCCTAAACCCTGAAGCTGCCTGATAAGGCACTCAAGTACGCTCAGTGAATTAACCCGCAAGGTGCTTTGATGCATCACACCCAATTCTTCATCATGATGCATTCATGTAGCAATCATGCATCATGCTGATTCTCCGGGAGTGTTTACATAAACGCCGTAAGGTCTGCCTGAATATTGAATCCAGCAGTGGCGAGTTACTCGCCGGGGCTGCATGCTTTCATGCATCATGAGTACCAAGGACATCTGCATTAAAGCACTATGCGGCCTTTAAATGGTTAATTGGTTGGGGTCGGAGGGTGATGATGGAATCTGGCAGATGGTCAATGATGAGTCGGATGGCTTTACGGCTTCCGCTTCCGCTCTATTGATCCAATCACGGCGTCGCTTACAGAAATGGTTTGGGACTATGCCCAGTTTGTTTGAAGCTAGATCAAACTCATCTCGTCATGCCTAAGCCCAAATGGCGCCATTCCTATTTGTTTCTAACGTTGAATATATGTATACTACATTCGCCGATTAAGCATTAGAGAGGGGGCGCTCCAAAAATAAGTCAGTATTGTATAACTGCTGGTATAGGGGGGTGTTGATATGATACATACAAATTAGTTTCCAGATCAAAGCAACATAAGGAAAGACATGATGTATTAGGCCATATCACCTACATTGTATGCCCTGTTATACCTCGTTATGGATGGCACTAGTCAGGACATCAGGACAGAAGTGTCCTTTTCTGCCAGAAGATGTAAAGGTATAAGTTGCATGTGTGTATGTTTGAAAAAATTATCAAAGATGAGGCTCTGTTGATATATAAATAAGTTGCTCACTGTGCAATTTCAGCCCTGTGGAACTTTCATGGCAGGAGAAAGTATACTAGAGAATGTGAGGAGAGATGGCCTCTCAAATTGTCCTTATTTCAAAAGCTTTTTTGATAATAGCCGTTATATATTCTCTACCCTAAGGCAGAGCGACCATGGGTCTAGTCTGGTACACGATGGAATGACCGAAATAAGCTCTGCTAAAGGTGATGCTTTAGTAATACAGCACACTGGGATACTTAACCATCAGATAAATCATGGATCTATAGGATGAGACGGGAATATCACACACACACACACACACACACAAACACAGCACCCTCTATGACACGTAGTAAAAAGGGTGTGGTCAACATAACCTAGAAATAACGAGCACGTTATCTACAGATAAAGCTTTATGGCGATAACAGAAGCCTCATGACGCGCTAGTCAGAGTGCACTCCGTTACCAGGCATGTAACCAGGGAGTGCTCATTTCTTAACTACAGGAATGGGGGGGGGGGTGAAATTTCGCTGTGGCCTCTAGAGGGGTGAATACTTTCCCTTGACAGTCGGGGCAATCTTACATCTGTCATAATGCAAGGAACTTTCGCTGAAAACAGGTGAAATATTGCCCCTCCCCCTGGTCAAGCGCTGGCTCCCCACAAATCAATGACGCCCACCCCCTTTTTGTTCAAAAATGCGTACTCCCTTCGAACACACATCCTGGGCCTACCCCACCCCTACCTCTGAACGCCGCCCCATGCATACCCCATATTATTTAGGTCTCAGTGCACTAAGCCTTATTTGTTAGGACTAGGTGGTCTCCTTTGATGGGGTGTGTTTTTAGATATAAATGACACCATTATCGATCTGTTAGTGGTTTCATCTTTGTAGTTAACTCATGCAATTGGCATTATCCACCTAAATACGGGTGGCAAATGGCATCACCAGCCAGAAAACGGGTGATGCCATTTGGTCCCATTTTTAGAAATACAAAAAAAATGTCTGTTTCTGGAAGAGAAATTATTTTAATCGTCATATTTCCTCACAGATTATAGATAAAACAAATTTCTTTCTGCCCAAATTTTAAAATATCCACATTTTACCCTACCAATGCTAGATTCGGGCATAATGTGACATGACTAGGAAATCCCCTTTTTTGTAATAATAGATGTTTTGGATGCTCATAGTTAAGCCTATGGGTAATTTTCTTGGTCAGTAGCCAATGGTTTGCTCATCTACAATAAAAAGCCTACACGCCAGTCATTTAGGCCCTAATATAGCACTTGACCATGCCTGACCGATGTCCTTATGACCAACCTGGGATAGCCACTACAGACTAAGGGCTGGGGCGTTTAGATTATCTGTGTACATGCACTTTCCAATTAATGCCACTGGCCTCAGCTGTGTGGCAGCGTATTGTGGGTGAGATGGTCCCAGACTGCTGTACTTACAGCAACCACTAAACAGGGGGTGCAGAGCCCCCCCCCCCCTCCATCACGCCGAAAAGCCGCTGAAATTAAGGTACCCTGGTCACAATGTCGATTTTTTAGGCAATTTATACTACAAAAATGTATTGCCATTTACTTCCACCCCAAGTCGCCAGGTCGCTTAAATTATTGTGCCAGGTCGCCAGGTCGCCTGGAAAACAGCCCAGGTCGCCAGGTCGCTTTTTACCCATCTGGAGCAACAAACAGTGTCAGTACACTGAGTTCAACACGGTGCGGAGGCAACATGGGGATTATGCGACAGGAAACATGACATGCGACATGCGACATGCGACACCCCTCCCAATCCAGGGCCCCAGACATCAGAACTTGGACCTGGGTACAAGGACGACATAGCCATTGCATTGGTTCCTCACAGCTGTGCCCAACTTCACTCAACAGAGTGGTCATTTTTCAACAACGGGGGGGGGGGGAGGGAGTTGTTATTTTTTCGCCCAGCAACGGCGAAATTGTGCAAGCTACCCTCCCCCTCTCCCACGCGATGGTCAAATGACCCCTATTGGTTATAATAACGCACTGTGTTATTTTTTCCACTAAAAGGGGGGAATATAATTTGCCCCCCTCAAGAAAGGTCCAATCTTTTGGGGTCCCCCCCCCTCCTCAAGTGGTTCAAATTTGTGTTAGCCCCCTGTCCCTAAATCTAGCAATCTCCCCATCTTCTCGAAAAACGTACCACTCCCTAAATTATTGATTGTGCAGGGTGACTTCATTGAGCGTTCTTCGGCCAGACATCAGGGCATCCAGTATCGACCTCGATCACCCAGAGATAAAGCGGAAGGCGCAGGTCGCTACATGATGGGCGGATAGCCTAACTAATACACATGGTCGCCATGGAAACCGACTATGACGTCATAACTCTCAAGGTAAGGAGTATATACGTAGACATGTATAGAGTCGGATGCTGGTCCTTTAGGGACTCAACCGTGCTTAATGTGCTATGATGAACTATGTCGTCCTGATGCATGTGGTGCATTCAAGCATCATGCCGAACCTGTAGTGCTGATATCCTGATAGAGCTTTAGAAATCCCTTTATGTAACGTGACACGAAAGAGCGCATAAAAGCACTATGCGGCCCCTAAAGGGTTTACAGGCTGTCCTTGGTCAGACTTTGATACTTTTTTGTGGAGGGTTACACAGACTTTCCTTCTTCAAGTCTGACTGGTTTCCTGACGTCCTGACGTCCTGACGTTTGATTTCCTTATTTCCTGACGCCTGACTGACTGCAGTGTCCCTGATTTTTTAACACATGTATAGTAGATTGTTTAATGGAGCTTAAACAATGTCACATAATAACGAGAAAAAAATATTGTAGTCTATCCAAAATCCCTGCAGGCTCCACTGATCCAATTATTACATATATTTTTTTATTATCTCTTTGTTCAGGAGGCTGTTTCACACCAAATGCCCATAGATAGACTAATTCCCATTCAGAGTAATAGATTTTGGATCGTGCCCCCCCCCCCAGAGATGGTACTGGGGCCGTATACCATGAAGCTGAAGGCTGAGTAAATCTCAAAATTACCCTGGCCATAGGCCTTTGCCTTTATATCATGTGTTTTTCTAATCAAAATATGTTAATCTATAATCAAAAAGCTATTTAAACAAAAGAAATTTAAACGTTTCAGGCAATGTGATACAGGAACACTATATTCATGGGGGGCTGTAGATACATTTTGAAGTCCAATCTACTGTTAGGCAGGCACACAACGCCATTTATTATAGGCATGGAATACGGGATTTTTAGTACTGAAGTATAGTGATTGTCGTATTCACCATGAAATAAGTTTGCACATCCCCACAAATGCATTGTGGGTATCGCAATCCATTTATGTACCTGACCAACCTTTTGAAATTCCGATAATACATTAAGGAAATCCACAAATCATTTATAGGAGTTTGTAACATATTGCGATTTGTGGTTAAACATCCCCCTGTCCTTGTATTTGCCTTCCTGGAATGATCATTGTATTAAGGCTGCATATATATAAGCACGCCATATTTCTCCCCGTATAATTAGTGAACTAATTTTCAGACGGCGCTTTGTTCTTCCCAAAGCCCCATTCAACGACATTACAGCGATCTTCTCTAAATCTATTACTGGGACTACTCATTATACTTTCTATAATGAAGATGATAATTAGCACCACTAATCTCTCTGAGCCTACTATGAGCCTTTTGAAGTGCTCACATGGCCAGCGGAGAAACTGACATGATTAAACTGTGTTCTATTATTGAGGGTGTACACACAATTACAATGGCTCACTGGCCGAGTATCTGCCACAACAGTGGTTAACCCTTTGAAGGCTGCATAATGTTTTAAAACACTACACCCTTTGCCATCCTGATGCATGATTGCAGCCCTATAGGGAGATCGAGATTTCTCAATGCTGCATTCATACGTCTACTCGCCAGGTCTTCATTTATGCACCATTACAATGTATTGTCGTCAAGAATACATTGTCATCATGATGGCAAAGGACATATTAAATCATTATGCGGCCCTTAAAGGGTGATACTGAGATACAGGTACACCCTGTTATATGGTCAGAGTCAATCCAGTTGAAACATTTCCGTGAACAGAACAATCCTCCATGTAATGCATGTAATTGGTGAATTGGAGTTATTTATATCAGATCATGCTATACCTGATAGGAACAGCACCCGCTCATACAGATGTTTAACAAAGATAGTACATGTGTACCTGTAATCTATTTTATTACCGATCAATCATCATATAACTCGTGCTATGTGCTTGCCTTTATTGAATTGATGACTATAAGTATATCATTTGTCGACCCAAATATTGCACTTTAATATCATTCTATGAAACTCAAATAACTCAATTATCTGGTATGTATTGTATATTATTACTCATTAATACTAATTGCTTGTCTCTATTAGACACAACCTTAAAAGCAGCGTTTGCTACTAAAAATAACATTACTACCCACGCCAGCCTCATTCCTAACCATGTGGAGATAAGTAATGGTAACAAAAACATGTACCTCTGTTTCCTAGGACTAGAAAACGTAAATGCCCCATGTAGCTTCATAGAAAGCTTCAGCGGTTTATAAGCAGCACTAAAGTAATTTGAGCAGGCACCTGCGTCAGAGTATGCTGAATTAGCCAAACCCATGAGTGAAAAAGGTTTACTCCATTTACACTCACCTTCAGCTGTGGTGAGAGGAGGAAGGCTGCCTCCTCCCTCCCAGTCACTCTGTGTATGTCTGTCGTCCTGTCTGTCTCTGTATGTATGTCTCTATCTGTCTCACCATCTGCTCTCCCTCGCTTTCTATTTATCCATTATATTCTTTACCCTATCTGTCTCTCTGTTATTTCTCTCTCTGTCTCTCTGTCTCTCTGTCTCTCTGTCTCTCTGTCTCTGTCTCTCTCTCTCTCTCTCTCTCTCTCTCTCTCTCTCTATCTTTGGCTCTGTCTCTGTCTGTCTGTCTGTCTGTCTGTCTGTCTGTCTGTCTGTCTGTCTCTCACTCTCACTCTCACTCTCACTCTCTGTCTGTCTGTCTGTCTGTCTCTCTCTCTCTCCGTCTCTCTCTCCTTCTCAGTGTTTCTCCACCTACTCCAATGTACACCTCTCTCCTATTCAGAGGTACTTAAAACCATCACGCTCTGATTGACCATGTCCCACCCTGCCCGGCTCCCTTTAGTTGGCTGTCTGGCGGTGACAGCCCATGTATCAGTGGGTGATGGGGGCTGGTGAGCCGGTGAGGGACATTGTGTTCAGTTGTCAACTAGGACTAGCAGAGGCTGGGCTGCGATCAGTGCCCAGCACCAGGGTCTTAATAAAGTGTCTGTCCACAGCACCACCGGGAAAAATCATATTTGTCAGCTGACAATTGGTGGTGGGTGTGCGGCTCTCGTGCTGGCTATTTTATAGAGGCATTCACACTTTCCCTGCAGCAGCCCTTACGATATGCAGAGCCACTGTCCAAGGTGCCCTTGTCTCCCAACTGGTTCTAGGACAGGTATCCGCTGGATATCTACGGACATCTATTCCCAAGACGTCTACCCCCTTGTACATCTACCCCCTAGGACATCCATCCCTTAGGACCTTTACCCCTTGGACATCTACCCCCTGGCTTTTTACCTCTTAGGACTTTTACCCCATAGAACATCCACCATTCACCAAACTCAAATCCTTTGCCTGCAATTCAAGAATCCAGAGGTCTTCTGCTTTGCATCCCGAAACTATAGAAGTTTGTAGTTTAATTATGTAGTTTAATTTTTTTTTATTTGACCATAATATCACATAGCGTGGGGCGCTTTTCAACATAGTAAAAAAAAAAGATGACCAAATCGAGCAACTAAAGCCACAGAGTGTCTCGCTGGTGATGTTTAAGTATGTGACTTTGTGTCGCTGGTGTATGTCTAGAACATGGGCGTTTTGGGCATGGCGTATTCTCTCACACGCCCGGAGGCAATCATTCTGTAGTGTTTGTAGTTTGTGTGCCGCCCAGACAGGGCCACTCTTGGCCATAAAGGCATGGTAGTCCCGTATTGGTCTGACCATGTGCTTGTAGACCTTGATTGAAGTTGGTAGGTCGGTTCTTGCCCTCAGTGGCTTGACCTGTGGTAGCCGCATCTGCGTTACCCTGATGTGCTTCTTCAGTTGACTTGACATGTTGAGGAAGCGGTCCATTGTCACACCTAGATACTTGAGCTCCCTTACCACCGATAGGATGACGTCCTGCAGAGTAAGGTCACACTCAGTGAGGTCAGGCACCGCACCCTGCGAGTAGACCCAAAGTATGTGGGTCTTGTCACTGTTGACAGTGAGTTTGTCTAATACACACCTCCTATATATCCTGGATATTTACCCCCTGCTATCTAATCCCTAACACGTGCCTACTGCACATTTACCCCCTTGGACCTTTACCCTCTAGGACTTCTACCCCTGGGGGACATCCAACCCCTCCACATCCCCATAGTGTTGAGTCACATTATGTGGAGAGGGTAGATGTTCCCAGGGTAGAAGTCCTAGAGGGTAAAGGTCCAAGGGGGTAGATGTCCAAGGGGGTAAAAGTCCTAGGGGATAGATGTCCAAGTGTTCATGCACATTTTCTTACTTCTAATTCTACTTCTTAATAGAGGTTCGGCTGGCACATATAACATCACTCAAATAATGCTGCCAAGTTCAAGAAAAAACAGCAAAATAAGTCGCCATAGTTCCTCTTGAGCGATGGCACTCGACATCTGTAGCTCCTTATATATGCTAGTACCTCATGTGAGAAAAGACTAAACATGTGTTTCCTCTGGGGCTGATAATAGCAAAGAAATGCACGACTATAGTAGAAGAAAGACCTACCATAATCTGGATACACAGAATAGAATAGATACCCACAGTAGGTGTTATGCTGTGGCAGAGGATATATTACTTTTATCGCCTGATAATCTCTGTGTGGAGATTGGACTAGAAGGGGATAGATGTAGAGGCAGGACCCCAGACAATGTCCCCACACGAGTACTGCTTGTCGTGTCCAGTTTCCTTATTGCATATCTACTATAGAAAGGTAAGAGCAGATCTTCCGACCTGGTCAGAAGCAAAGGAATGTTAGCCAGTATTGTGCTATGGAAGACATGGAATAAACCTTTTGTAATTATCGTACTATATATAGTATCTTCTCGGTTAATGCAGAATACTATTATTACATCATAGATTTTGTATGAAAACATAATTAAAATGTGTTTCAATTTTGGTATCTGTGTATAGTAGTCAGGCTAAAATTGAGACATTAAAACATGCATGCATTCAGTCGAGTCCATATATACTTATATATAGACAAATGTCAACAACAGAGGCATATATTCACATTATTCCTGAGTCCCTGTTTAGTCAGTGCCTTCTCAGTCAGTGCCTGCTCAGTCAGTGCCTGCTCAGTAAGTGCCTGTTTGGTCAGCGCCTGCTTGGTCAGTGCCTGCTCAGTCAGTGCCTGCTCAGTCAGTGCCTGCTCAGTCAGTGCCTGCTCAGTCAGTGCCTGCTCAGTCAGTGTCTGTTCAGTCAGTGCCTGCTCAGTCAGTGCCTGCTCAGTCAGTTCCTGCTTGGTCAGTGTCTGCTTGGTCAGTGTCTGCTCAGTCAGTTCCTGCTTGGTCAGTTCCTGCTTGGTCAGTTCCTGTTCAGTCAGTGCCTGCTTGGTCAGAAGGGACTTTAGTATTGTAAGTTTTCATCTCTACGCCTTTGATATTGTCTTGAGCATGTTTCAGACACCCTTTATCGAGAGAATGAATAACAAAAAAATTGTGAGTGCCCATAGGATCCATGCCTCATAGAACCATTACCGACCCTGAGTGTGACCCCTTTGTCTGTTTCTTTCTTTTTACCCATGTAATGCTGCAGCATTTCCTGCTGCCCGTCACCCATTGTCCACCCCTCAGCGTCTTGATGTATAATTCAGGACAGCACCGGAAGTCAGATTCCAGGAGGTAGTGTGTCTCGCTGCCCATGGGGGCGCTGCTGACAGCCGAGTGCGCAGGCGCGTACGTGGATATGCTAATGAGCGATCCTGATAACGGTCAGCAGCACATCAAAGCTGACCCCTGCCGTGCACTTAGAACCTATAATCGGAGACAGGTGCAGCGGACGGGCCACCCTTTTACTGCCTGGATAAAGGTGGGGGTGGGGGCTATTAGGCGGGGGGGGGGGGGGGGGGGGTACTAGGGGTGGGGGGAGGGAGGGGTTCTGTTCATACATGTGTGTTTACATGGAGTATAGACTCACCTTTCAGATGCACCTCACTCAGTACCCATGTTGCTTAACATCTCAAAGACATTTCTCCTCACCCAAGTGAATTACCCTGAAGAATTGGTCTTCTCCCAGATCGAGGGGGGAAAAGCCAGTGCTAATTAATATTCATGATATTATTGAAAATATTCTCACCTCCCCACCCCTTCACACCCCTAATGACACTCTGCTTGCCCCATGCAGCCTTATAGATGCACTTCAACACCGAGTATCCCTGTTAGCTCAGTTGGCAAAGCTTTGTACTTCATATCTGAGAGTTCATTTCTCGATTGAGGCTGCAGCCCTCAATAAAACTATTGAAAGGCTTCAGAAGTTTGATGGAGTAAAACACCTGTCATCTAATTAACCTACTTGTCAGCAGAGACTCAGGAATTTGACAAAGGGATACGGAGAGAAGTCAATGTCTTTAAGGGTCACACAGTGCTTTAATGCAGTCTGTGAATTCATAGCAATGGATACAGTCAGAATGAATGCAGCCCTGGCAAGTCTACTCACCAGGCCTTTAGTCAAGCAGCATGAACATCCTACATAGTGACGACCAGGATTATGGAATCTTATAATGGAATTTTTGTTAACACATCCTTCATGTTTTTGTGTCCATTCGTATTAACTAAGAGATGGCTGTATTAACATATTAATTCAGGAGGATTCAATGAGCCAGTGAGCAAAAGAACCAGCCCAAGGTTAAATTTTGAAAATTGGCTGATCCATGGTCATCATCCATATATCAACGCTAATTCAAGGTTCTGTGCCCACTGGGAAGCCTCATAGTAAAGTCGTAAAATATTCTCAAAAAAAGCGGTGCGGTTAAGATCAAAGTATTAAAGGTATTGTTCATTTTGTGATTAAAGCATGGAATCTCTACCACAGAACCGACACATACTTTAAGGATTAAAGCCAGTATTCACGCACTCGCCCACTGGCAGGGTTTATGGAACTAGCAAATCCTCACCAAATGGTCACCATAGCCCCATCTGGTGGATTGCTCCTGAACAACTCCAGTCTCAATGTTGTTTCTAATATCCATATTGAAGCAAAAATTTCTAATAAAGCTATGTCACATTCTCTTTTCAACACATATCATAAATGCATAAGTAAAGCAGAACTTTCTGCATGCGGACAAGATACATGCTTAACTAAGAGGGAAACAATTTTACCCCCAAAGGATACCTTGGCAAGATTTGAACCAGGGACCTTTCACATTCTAGATCAGCTCTCTATGCATGTAGCCACAGAGCCCTGACAGCTTTGGGGAGGTGCTTAACTCTAGTCCTGCATTATGCTCCTACCTAGTGGTTGGGTACACTAGTGTGTACAGACCTGTCACTTGCCACCGCCTGTCATGTTCATGTACACTTTGTGAAGAAACGAGTGCCGGTACCCCCATTTTTTTTTGATAAATACCAAGCTATGGCCATAATCTTCACCAAATCAAATTACATGAGGCCTGAAACTGTTTTTCTTACTTAGATATTATGTTAGATAAGTGTGGGCCAAAAACGAAAATGTCATCTGTTACTTCAAGCATCAAGTCCAAAATAAAACCAAAGAAGAACTTTTCAACAAGCATTATTTATTCTTATCCTTGTTCCTTAGTATAGATACATCACATATCCATGGTTTATACGAAAAAATCTGGTGGATAATATATAGTTTAACTGGTTTCTTCCAGGAATGTGAAAAATTAAGAAAATATATGACCCCTTGCATCAGCCATCGCAGCACAAAAGATAGTATGGGAACCACCAATTTTTTTTTGCCCAATGGATTCTATAGTATTTAAGGAACCCTCTGTAAATTTCTTAGGAGGCCTGCAATTGTTTTCAATATGGGGGAAATAGGGACTTTCACCTTTAAACGTAGATACTTTCGATTTAATTTCGCGGATTTCCGATATTTGGCACTTTAGTTCAATACTGTATAGCTACTATCTCTCTCTGTACATATTTTTACGGATTTCTAAATTCGGCAAAAATCGTGAAAAATATGTACAGCCTGTAAATATCACAGTATTCCATCTTAAGGCATAGAAGCACCTTGATCTCCTCCTGAAACCAAGTATGGCTAACCCTAGCGTCTTGAATGCTACACCGTCAGAAGTTAGTGTAGCTGCACAGCTAGATATACTGTAGACTTATAGTACAAAAGGAGGTTTCCAGTATTGCATACTGTTGAGCTACACTCACCTACTGTAACCCCACACACCGGAGGTCCTGGGTTGGAGTCTCAACTGGGCACAGTATGTATTACTGTTGGAATGCAGCTGAATTCGAGTAATAACCTACTCAAAAGTTTAGGATAAGCACTGGTATGTAAATATAGGCAGATTCACGTTTCAAGTAGTTTACAAGGACAAAAGGGAAAAAAGGTTGTCCTGCTGGCCTGACTTGGATTTCCCAGCTAGAAAAATACTAGAGTAAAACTATAATATTTACTCTAGTATACTGTAGTAAATTTACTATAGTGTTTTCGTCCACTATAGTATCCACTATAGTTTACCATAGTATATTAAATAGAGTAAACTATAGTATTTACTGTGGTATACTACAATATTCTATAATTTACTATGGTTTTCACTATGGTATACTATGGTAAATTTACTATAGTGTTTTCGTCTACTATAGTATGTACTATAGTAAACCATAGTATATTTACTAGAGTAAACAGCAATATTACTGTGGTATATTACAATATACTATAGTTTACTGCAGTATTTATACTATAGTAAATTTACTTTAGTGTTTTCGTCTACTATAATATTTACTATTGTTTGGTATACTTTATATTACTGCAGTACACACATCATGGGGTATACTGTAGTGCACTACAGTATACATTTGTTACCAGGGACCATTTTTATTCATCTTTATTCATCATTTGATTTTCCCATGTAGTGACTGATCTGTAGGATGTGTAATGAATCCTTGAAATCGTGAGGCCGGCTCCTGGGCTCCTAGGGCCGGCTCCTGGGATCCTAGTCCCCCTGGAGGGCTGGGAAAAACGGGTAAACTTGTAGAAAAATGAATTTGAAAAAATGTCAAATCCAGACAAATGATATATGTATAGATGCAAAATTAGCCATAAATTCCGTTTTTTATGTTTATTTTGCCCAATTATGAGTTGTACAAGATGTGACTAGCATGTAATATATATGAGTTATTCTGGTGCTCTACTAACTACTTCATTTCAATACTACCTAATTGTGTACTAACTAAGTGTAGTTAGAAATACTATTCCATTTTGAAAAGAAAACTTGTTAAAATGATAAACCTCCAAGTGTTATATGAAAAATATTTACCATTACATTTATAGGTGTACCATGTCCAGTCCCTTCTGCTGCCTATGGTCAAATGTGGTCTATCCCTAATCTAGGTCAACCACTGTGTTAGTCAGAAGCCAGCCTCTCACCTGGTTGGCTTGTTGTATAACAATAGCTCACAGGTGGGTGCTACTGAGTCAGGTGTGTGGGGGAGGTGGGGGGGGAGGTGTGAAGATAAGGTGTTGTAGCTGAGGGGGGGGGTGGTTACCTAGCTAGAATAATAATCTTTGTTATTAGAAAGTAGTTAGCAACTATGTTATATTTCAATTCTTTACCTTGTGAGCATTATGTAAGTATGTTTCTTTTTATTCTGTGATGATTAGAAGCAATACTGCTAAATAATTAGCAAACACTATAGTATAATGATATAGTGACAAGGTGTGCGGGAAATATTGTAGTAAACTATAGTAGCCATTATTATAGTCACTATTCAATGACTCTAAGGGGTGTAGGGAAATCCCCCCTCCCCCCACCAAACCCACCAACGTCCTGTTATTAGAAACAAAAAATAAACAAGTTTAATAAATTTAAATTTACTATAAAGTTTACTATAGTGATATGGTGTGCGGGAAATACTATAGTAAATTACAGTAAAATATACTACAGTTTACTATAGTGTCAAGGTGTGTGGGAGATATTATAGAGTAAACTACAGGTTATTAAATATACTTCAGATAACTACATGTATAGTTCAGGTGTGCGATAGATACTATATCAAATTATGGTAACATAATAATAGAGTTTACTAGTTTCAAGGTAGGCAGGAAATACTACAGTAAACTATTGTGAAATTTACTATAGTTTACTATAGTGATATGGTGTGCATGAACTACTGTAGTAAACTATAGTGGAATGTATTGAAATACTATAGTTTGCTATAGAGTCAAGATGTGCAGGAGTACTATAGTAAACTATTGTGAAATTTGCCATAGTTTACTATAGTGATATGGTGTGTAGGAAATACTATAGTAAACTACAGTAAAATATACTACAGTTTACTATAGTGTCAAGGTGTGTGGGAGATATTATAGAGTAAACTACAGGTTATTAAATATACTTCAGATAACTATAGTTCAGGTGTACGATAACTTCTATATTAAACTATGGTAACATAATGATAGAGTTTACTAGTGTCAAGGTGGGCAGGAAATACTATAGTAAACTATTGTGAAATTTACTATAGTTCGCTATAGTGATATTGTGTGCATGAAATATTGTAGTAAACTATGGATAACTAAAGTAAACTGCAGTAAACTATAGTAAAAGAGACTGTAGTTTACTATAGTGTCAAGGTGTGCGAGAAATACTATAGTCTACTATAGTAAACTGCAGTTAACTATAGTAAACTATACTATAGTTTACTATAATGTGAAGGTGTGCCGAAAATACTACAGTATTTTATAGTTTACAATAGTGAACTATAGTAACAAATAATATAGTATACCACATTCTGAGGGTGTTTTAGGGAATATTATAGTATGCTATAGTATATTATAGTAAACTACAGTACAGGATAGCCCTTTGTACTATAGTAAATTATAGTATACTATAGTATACTGTAGTATAATGCAGTATACTACAGTAAACTATACTATTTACTATAGTATTTTTCTAGCTGGGTTGAACCCATGATCTTTGGATTGACCTACAGCTACAGTACAATGTGGTGCGAACTACGGTATAAACTACTGGAAACCAGAGATACCTCCTTTTATACTGTGCAGCTACAACACTTACTTCTAACAGTGTACAATTGGGATCTACTGCTCAGTCTGTCTCCATAAGTCTGACTCCCAGCTGCTTCATGGTTTCCTGGTGTCAGCCCCTGCCCTGCTTCATTCCCAGTTGTGTTCTGTGTTTTGAAGTGATAGGATGCAGGGCGGATGGAATATCGAAATATTAAATATTAAAGACACATCAAACAAAAGAAGATCAATTCACGACAGACTATTTACATAGGTCATCTACAGGGAGATGTGGCGGACAGATGGTATCCGTGGGTGACAGACTTCCTTTAGGGGCTGGATAGTGCTTTTATGTGCTATGCCCTTTGGGGTCATGATGCATGAATGCAGCCCTGAAGAACTTAAAGTTGATTAAATAGTGACTTTAAGCAATGACATGTATAATATAGTGCCAATATCCATGCAGTGATGTTCATGGATGTATTCATTAATCATCAGAGCCATTCCGGTGTGCATCAATCCTGTATGGTTAGCGTGATGCAGGGCTGTAGCACTGCATGCGAGTCACTCACCAGTGTTACGTGAACGCATCATGACGATAAAGATCATGTACTAAAGCGTTATGAGGCCATGAAAGGGTTAAGAAGCAACATCTACGAGCAGGGAGGGTTGTGAGGCCCCTATCCCTCAAAAGGCCCCTATCCCTCAAATATTTGTAGGATAGGGGCCGTTTGAGACTTAGGGCCCACTTCAGGTCCCTATATAGCAAAAAGTCCCTATCCCACAAAATTTTGAGACATAGGGGCCACATTTAAACAGCCCCTATCTCACAAATATTTGTAGGATAGGGGCCATTTGAGGGATAGGGACATGTCAGGCCCCTATCCTACAAACAATCCCTAAATATCAAAAGCCCTATCCATCAAAAACCTTTGTAATAATTTCTATGACTGTTTCTTGCTTCTGCAGCAAGGAAGTATGCCTCACAATAAGTTAAGGGTACCTTCTGGGGTTAATATCTATAGCCTGCAGACTGATACCTGTTATCACTGTGTACACTCTAAAAACCATGATGAGGTATTTTCCAATCTAAAATGCTCTGAGAACCCACACCCCGCCCCCTCCTCCTGCCTGTACCGACCACAGTATGCTGATGTCAACCAGATGGTCAGTCACTTGGAGTGGGGACGGAGCGTTGATATATGACCACCAGGGCAGTTTGGTAAGATGACAAGGGGGGGGGGAACAAGTGACAATAAATATGCACAGTGGGTCTGGACCCCGGGGTTTGGACAGAATGTGCCACTGCCTTAATGCACCACTGTATGACTGTACCTGGTCGTGCAAATGGTGCATTGCGACCACTGCACAACCACTGCATGACCACCTTGGTAGTATATAGTGACTGGTACATTGTGACAGCGATACATTCCCCATAGGATTCGAGGACAGCTTTCACAGACCTCAGCCAGTCTAGTCCCTCCCGTTTCCCTTATGTCAGACCATTTTGAGGGATAGGGACATGGAAAAAAAATTGTGGCTTTGGGACTTCACATGGGCCCTATGTCTCAAACCGTTTTGAGGGATAGGGGCTGTTTGGCATATAGGGACTTCACCTGGTCCCTATCCTTCAAACGGACCAAATTTGAGGGATAGGGGTCTTTTGAGGGATAGGGGCCTCACAAGGGTTACATAAATGCTGTTTTGGGGTTCCATAATACCATTGATATTTCATGTACCATTCATAGCTTTTTGTATTTAGCAATACAGACAATAATGAACATCTAACCAAAGTGCAAGGAATATTATCATAATTATGGACACAGCAAACAGACTGCGAAAAAATACCAACCATGTACCCATCACGACCTACCGGCTTTGGGTATGTTAATTATGTACATAATAATGTAAATTAACATAATTCTGGTTCATAAAACACATAATTAGGTATCCTGTATACTCATGTATCTAGCACACGGCAATACTTCAGTTAAAATAAGCTGTTATTATCACCCTTCATCAACTTTGCAAGGTCTTTGGTAGATCCTTCTCAATACATGTAAGCCTCTCTTCATCTTAGTTGGTGCGTCGTGGTAGCGTGATGCTGGGGTCCATATTCATACAATGTGCCACAAACGTCATGTGAGATGTGACAACCTCCATTAACCCTTTAAGGGCCGCATGGTGCTTGCTATAAAACATTATGCCCGCCCTCTGCCGTCATGATGCTTGGATGCAGGCCTAGCGAAGAACTCCCCAGTGCTGCATGCAAGATAGATACCGACCCGATGGAGTCAATTCAAGAGTCCCAACCGGTTGGCATGATAATTATATGAATACAGCCCTGGCAAGTAGACATACCAGACTAATATTCATGCATCATGAGGACAAGGGGCATGCCGCATTAGAGCACTATGCGACCCTTAAAGAGTTAACTGTGTTTGATCATGTCATGGAGGTCAGCCACTATTTTGCCCACAAAACGCTGCCCCGTAGACTCCTCTATGTCTTTACCATCGCATTATGTGTCATGACTCCTTCTGATCGGCACGAGTTATCGCTTTATTATTGTGTGTTTATGTGTTACTTCGTTGCTCTTCTGCTCCTCATATTAGAAAGCCTAACCCTAAAAAATTGCCCACGGATTTTCATACAAGTTCATTGTTATATATTAGGAGTCTGTGTTGTAGGCATGGCCGGTACTGATGCACTAACGGCTTGTTGGGAAAGCATGAGTTCGGTATATCTGCAAATAATGCACGAGCCGAAGGCGAGTGCATTATTAGGCAGATATGCCGAACGAATGCTTTCCAAACAAGCCTTTAATGCGTTTATACCACTATTTCCTCGTAAAATGTCATGCACCACCCACGTCAATGACCTGCCGGGGAATCGAACCCGGGCCGCTCGCGTGGAAGACACAGCCTCAAACCACCATACTATCTCGACCATGTTCCTGATAGATGTGGATACAGTAGACATTATAGGCCTACTCTGGCTGTGTGTATGTAGAAGGAGGGGAGGGGCGGCCTGCCCGCTAGCTGGCATGCCTGGCCCGTCCTTCCAGTAGGGCCAGACCAATATCCCCCTGTTCTTACGGGGAGAAAATGCAGGACAAGATGCCCCGCAAAAAGTGCACTCATTTTTATTTGTCCAGGCACAGTTTTAGAAAATTGGTGCATTCTTCTAACTGATATTGTAGTAAATCTTTTAGCAGAACACAGATGGATTAATGTAAATGTGGATTAGAAAAGGATAGCTGCTTCTAAAATATGTGTACAGGCAAGGGGAAAGGGATATCCGATGAAATTGTCAACTTTAAAATTGATATCATAAGCTTTCCATTGATGTATTACACAAGAGGATATCATTTCTAGTTTTTGAGAAATGGCTATATGAATATGGGTGGGCATTGCCCTGTCCAAACCCCCAATTAGCTCTAAGTCTCATAGTTTCCAAGATATCACTATCTAATTAGCATAATTAGAATAATTAGAAAATGATCATACATTTTCCTCCTAAAGGCCATAGCTTTTGATCTAGAAATGATAATTTTACTCTGTTTTGACCATAGTAATCCTTGTGAATCATTCTATCAATGGACTTCTTTATTTTCTGTATTTGGAATGAAAATCATGTTTCCATGGCAACAAATATCAACAGAGACACCCATTTAGGCTCTAAAACGTTCTTTTTACATTCCAAATAAGGAAGCTTTTCACTAAAAATGGAACGTTTTGTATAAAACTACTGAATTCTCCAGAAAAAATTACCAAAACACAAATATTAGCCTGTTTCTTCCAATTTAGGTCATGGTGGAGCCCCCTGGTGGCTAAAATTGGTACTAATCCCGCGGGGATACCCCTTTCTGCTTGCCTGCTCACATATGACTGTTCTCACGCCAGCTGAGCCCCATTTCCGTCAGGGCGACTCCCGCCATCGAACGTATTGTGTACGTCACAATCGTTTCCTTGGCTAGCAGCAGAGAGGCAGGGTCCATGGGAATGTCCAGGTAAGGATCAGTTCGCCTGCTGAGAAGACTGAATCAAGCCAGCCTGTCCTGGTGTAATGGTAGCATGCTCGCTTCCCACGCGGGGGGCCGGGCTTCGAATCCAGGACGAATTCCGTAACCAAAATGGCTATGCATAGGCTATATTTCATTACCTTGTTATAATATATGAAAGCGTCTTGCACTGAAAAATTAATTCTGAGCGTGCATTAGCCTGAGATAACCGCACGGCAATTATCCACTCTCGGCACGGGAAAAGCCAGAATCGTGGTATAACTACTATTAACGAGTTTAATGCACTATGTTTACATAATACTTTAACCCTCAATTTGGTTATTATAAATAAACGTAAATAGAGTTTAGAGAGTTAATAATGGGGAGACCTTTACATTGATTCATGGATGTGATGGTTATCTTTGATATATATTAGATATCTTGATTGACACTGGGAATTTGAGAGGATGAACACAGGTTTCCAGCTTTTAATGTTTCTAAGGTTGGTGTCTTTCATGTATGATTAGGGATAATTTTGCAGTAAACAACACGAGTGGAGTAACCCTATCATCTGCAACTTCCTTGATATCTGATATATAGGGATGTTGCCTCGGTGCCTCTATGGCCTACAATCTCTTATAATTTATTCTTAACTATGTTTGTTTGAAATTTGAAGTCAAGGACGTGGCTTTGTGACCCTGCAACAAAACTAGGCCCTTAAGATGAGGGACCCCCTCTGTTATCATATTGGACACAAGCGTGTGCCTGTGGGACTCTCGCTCAGAACTTAAAGTAAGAACGGTTTTATTGAAATATAATTCCCATGTAATGTTGGCCATTAATTAAGACTGTTCAGAAGGTATGTACATCAATTAGCTGCACCTGTGTTTGGAAAAAAGCCTATTGCAGATATCCGATAGGCATGTATTAATACAAGAAGCCACACAACTGATAGCTTGAGGCAAAAACAAGTATAACATGTCAAGAGGGGGGGGGGGGTTATGATCAGTTAAATCAAAGTTTTGAATGATGCTGCTGGAAAATCTGTGTAGCCTTCTCCTGTCACCTATTTTCTCTCTTCTCTCAGCCTCTCTGTCTGTCTGTCTGCATGTCTTTGTCTCTGTCTGTCTCTGTCTCTGTCTCTGTCTCTGTCTCTGTCTCTGTCTGTCTCTCTGTCTGTCTCTGTCTCTCCCTCTCTCTCTCTCTCTCTCTCTCTCTCTCTCTCTCTCTCTCTCTTTTTTTCTTTCTCGCTCTCTCAGTACCCCTTCTCCATGAACCCTTTCGAATAAAACTCAGAAGTTTCACCGATCCGGGACAAATATGGACTCACTTTGGAGTCAATATAATTGTCCTAGATCAAACTTTGGAGTCAATATAATTGTCCTAAATCAGACTCTGAACACAACATTATGGATCAACACTAATTAAATATCTAATTAGTCTCTCTCAACAAAAAGAAAACTTTTCGTCTGACTGAGTTATCATTTACATGATACCCAGCCGTAACTAACCAACTGTAATCAGCACAATCACACGTGACCACCAAGCCTTAACCCTTTGAGGACAGCATATTGCCCTTGGTTGTCATGATGCTTGAATGCAGGCCCGCGAGTTACTCGCCAGGGCTGCATTCAAGCATCATGACGGCACATATCACATATTAGCGCCATCCGACCTTAAAGTGTAAAAGGGGCTGCATGGTGCTTTAATTTGCAATATGCCCTTTGTCACCATGATGCATGGATGCAGTCATAGAGAGTATATTTGCTAGGGGGTCAGCATGATAATGCAACACTGGCGAGCTACTCACCAGGGCTGCATCTAGCAAGGATGAACTTGGCTCTGTATAATACAAAGAACATGTCCATCACCTTGACTGACACTATATATTGGGTGTCTCTGCTATGTGAATGGAACGTTAAAGTTTCCTCAAATCATGCATGCATCGTGGGAGTACAGTAAAACTTCGTTATTACAAACACCCTGTTTTAAGCAAGATTAGTTCGTTATAAACGAATTTCGTAGTAACCAAATCCATCATTTGTATGTAGGTGTGGAAGCTGCACTAGACATAATGGGGCTCATAGGGGGTAACTGGGAGGGGAGGTGGCAGGACAGGGAAGGATACAGGATTTAGAAAAGAAGGGGGCGGGCCATTAATGGTTCAATAATCCCCCAAAAAATATTTACATTAAAAAAACTTGAATTTCTCTTGGTTAGTCGTGTGAGGGGACCTCAGTCCAACCACTGGTGAGGTGAGTGAGGGGACTTCACCTCAAACTCCGACCACTGGTAGTGTTTGTGAGGGGACCTCAGTCCTTTGAACTTTGGTGAGGTGAATGAGGGGACTTCACTCCGACCACTGGTGAGGTGTGTGAGGGGACTTCGCATCGACCACTGGTGAGGTGTGTGAGGGGACTTCACTCCGACCACTGGTGAGGGGACCTTGGTCTTTTGAACTCCGACCTCCCCTCCCTTACCCCACACCTCCATCACCCCCCCCCCCCCCTGCATGACGCCTCCCCTCACCCACACCTCCGTCCCCCCCCCCACCTCTCCTGCAGGGGCGAATTTAGGGGGGCCGTGGTCCCCTCACACACCTCACCACTTAGATGTCACTTAATGGGCCCGTAGGCAGATATCAAAGGAACTGAAGTCAGTTTTACTTCGTTATAAACGAAATTATAGCAGGAGTACTTCGTTATAAAAGGGTTTTCTTACTATAGAAATGTATAGAAACTCAGAACCTTACTAATTAGTTTGTTATAAACAAAATTCGTTATAACAGAGTTTGTAATAACGAAGTTTTACTGTATCTTCGGTTACGTTGAAACGGCGCTATTTTGTAGTAAATGCTATTTTGTAGTTAACTCAAGCATCATGCTGATAAAGGGCTTAAAATGCATTTAAGCGCTGTGTGGCCCTTAACGGCTAATACCATCATTTCATGTACCTAGTATGGCTGCAAGATGACACCTGATGATGAAAGATTCAGGCAGAAGACACTAACAAATTATGGAAATCCCAAATCAAAATAAACCAAGATTTGTCCTTGAGGCAAGAACTCTAATAGCGTTGCGGTTAAGCTCAAGATATCAAGGGTATTGTTCATTTTGTGATAAAGACATGGAATTTCTACCACAGAATCTAGACATCTCAGGGAGCATTTTAAGAGATAGAAGCACCCTGAACTCCTTCTGGAACCAAGATGGCTGCCATCTAAACATAAAGTACCTGGGAAAGGACAATCGGACACTTCTTATTGGATTTCCAAGTGTGATACAGCAATATATATGTTTTAGAGGGTGGGAAACTCAAAAGGAGGCTCACAAAAAGGCTATGGTAAACACCTGTCAACAAAATAGTTCCCATAGCAACCAGCATAGCTACCAAACATATTGAAAACCATGTATTAAGCAATTCTTATTGGATTGTTTTCTGAAATACTATCATACCAGGCTTTCAGGGATGTGCTGTGACAGGGGATGTAGCTCAGTGGTGGAGCAATCGCTTGGTTGGTGAAAAGCCCCAGTTTCGAGTTCCAGTGTCTCCAAAAACATTAAAAAAAATAGTTCCCATAGCAATCAGCATAGCTACCGAAGATATTGAAAACTATGTATGTAGCAATTCTTATTTGACTGTTTTGTACAACACCATTATACCAGGATGTGGAGGTGGTTAAGGTCCCAATCCCATCATTATCATTGGAAAATATATTTTCCTAGCAACCATTATATTCGCCCGGGAAGAAAAATCAAAAAGTCACTTGGCAATTTTTATTTGATGAGTAATTAAATTACCGGGAGAGTAGAATACTTTTGATTATGACAAGTTGGTGGATCACCTCCAGAAGTGACTTTATTCATATATATGACTTTATAGGAAAACACTTTACATGACAACCACACTGAAAAATGCAAAATCAACACTTGTTTCAGATTCTATGTGCAATGTTGTGTATCATTTTGGTCATTTCCCTGAACATGGCAAGCAGACTGTCATATGCAAAGTGAAAAAGTGTTTCAAATTATGTGCACAAAGAGTCACAAGTGAAAATTGTTCCTTAGATGTTTGTCTTGGACCACATGTACTATTTAGGATCTGTGTCCATTCGTATTTGTCATATGAAGCACCCTGATAATGGGGCCAACTTTCAGTCTGGCAAATATGATGTCAACAAGACACAAAGCAGATTCTCTTCAATGGCACTGGATCAGTGTTATGCGAAGAATAATGCTTTCACCGAGAGTTTCTGTGGTGCAGTCAGACTGACAGATAGTCCTGCAGCTCTGGGAAACTGGATTGTGGCCCAAAAAAAACGTAATAGCAGAATTTCAGCAGCTGCAACCATGCCTGCCAGAAGGTGAAGCTCATGCACAGCATGATAAGCTATCTGTTCAAAATGCATTGCACAGGGATGAATCAACACAGGCAATGCAAGATATTGGTAATCTATTCATGCAAGAAAGCAAAGACCTGGTTATTGACATTAGAGACATTATGAGTATGGATGACATTGTCTGCAACACTCTTCGGAGCATCAAGGATATTGGTTAAGAAATGTACATGCAGTTTGTTAAGGACAGGCTAGAAAATCCACACAAAATGGAAACAATCAAGAAAAACAAGCTGCCATTTTTCAGAACATCTCCCATGAAGACTTAATCGAACCAAAAGATGAACTAAAAGCACTTAGGAATGACAGGTATATTTTCTCATGACTGTATATAGTTGCTAAACATGCAATGGAGATCTTGACCTGTTCATCCCCTATGAAAACCATTTAGCACGACCAGCACTGGTATCAAATGGTAAGCTCCAGCCTGGTGTCAAGGCATATTACTAGATGCTGTGAATGTGCCAAAGAAGTCCCCATATCAAATGCATCATATTTCACTCCTTGGCCACTAGCCCAGGGCATTACCTTTATGCTTATTTGCATATTCTCATGGCATAGGGGCAGTGGTTAAGGCCCAAATTACAATTTTCAAGACCAGCAGTTAATGGCTTGCCAGAAAAAAAATGTCCAAGTTATCATTTGGATCAAAGCATTGTACTCCAATCCTGAATTGCCAGATCTGTCTGAGTGGGGCTGGCAATGGGACACACTTGGATGGCACCCACTGTGGATAAAACTACAATAAGCAACTGTCTAAATCATGCTATGAACTTATTCACTGAGGATGCAAGAAAGGATGTACTGGTAGTATCAGCCTCAAACAGCTTCCCTCAAATCCACTGCATTATGCTGGAGGCTCTTAGACTGCTATCTCTGAAAGATGCATATGTAAATGTAATATTTCATAAAGGGAATGAGTCTTACTATGCATTTGGGGTTATAGTGGTTGAATGATTATTTTTCATGTTTCATTTCACAATGTGGGTGATACAGTTACTCAAAAATATGATGTTTTGGAAACACAAGGACTCGAACCTGAGGCCTTTCACTTGCCAAGTGATTGCTCTACCACTGAACTACATCCCCTGTCACATCATATCCAGGCAACCGTGGTATGATAGTGTTTCGGAAAACAATCCAATAAGAATTGCTTAAAATATGGTTTTCAATACCTTCAGTGGGCATGCTGGTTGCTATGGGAACCATTTTGTTGATAGATATTTACCAAAATCTTTTTTCCCCGACATTACCCCGAGTGTGCTCGGTGTCTCCGCTATGTGAGGGACACAGTTTCTCTGAAAATGATGTTTTAGAGACACCGGGACTCGAACCTGGGGCCTTTCACCTGCCAAGCAATTGACCTACCACTGAGCTACATCCCTTATCTCATTACATCCCGGAAACCTTTGTATGATAATGTTTCACAAAAAAATCCAATAAGAATCGCTAAATTCACAGTTTTTAATATGTTTGGTAGCTATGCTGGTTGCTATGGGAACTATTTTGTTGACAGATGTTCACCAAAATATTTTTTGAGCCTCGTTTTTGAGTTTCCCAACCTCTCAAATCTATACATTGATGTATCACACTTGGAAATCCAATAAGAAGTGTCCGATTGTCCTTTCCCAGGTACTCTATGTTCAGATGGCGGCCATCTTGGTTCCAGAAGGAGCTCAGGGTGCTTCTATCTCTTAAAATGTTCCCTCGGATATGTAGATTCTGTGGTAGAAATTCCATACCTTTATCACAAAATGAACAATCCTTCGGCTTAACTGCACCGCTATAACTCCAATTCCGTCAGCAGAGTCCTCACCTTTACCTAGCAGCTGTGTTGCTTCACTATATAGGGTAGATTCACCTGGAGTCGGACTCATACCTCAAGACGGACACCTGATTTTGTGGTTATTTTGTCCTTTATTTGTGAACAAGCGAAAAGTTTAAGTGTTATTCTTTCCAAAGAATAGAAACCATAAGTAATAGTATACATAGATAATCTCAAATTCCACTATCTGTCTCAGGGTATGTGTCCGACTCATGGTGAATCTACCCTATGCTTATAGTTATATGCAGCACGATTTACGGAAAAGAACCTTCCTGCAGTTTGTGCATTCTATCTGTGTGTCACAATATATATGATTCCAAAATTACCTTTGTTCAATATTTAATCGGTTTACGTTAATACCATAGACGTTCCTGTTTGCGTAGCAGTAGCACCTATCTCACACTGTGATTCACAGCAGCTCACACAAATAAGCACTCACATAAAGAGGTAAGAGAGAGTCCGAATTAGGAACATTCTCTCTCAACAATAGTACAAGTTAAAGTTTTGATAATCAAATTATGACACATGTGTGACTGCTGGTGAGGCTGTGTCATGACACATACAAATGTGAGTGCATGTGAGGCTGTGTCATGACACATGTGTGAGTGCTGGTGAAGCTATGTCATAACACATGTGTGAGTGCTGGTTAGGCTGTGTCATGACACATACAGATGTGAGTGCTGGTGAGGCTGTATCATAACTCATGGGTGAGTCCTGGTGAGCCTGTGTTATCACACATATGTCAGAACTGGTGGGTTGTGTTATAACATTATATGACTCATTTCTGATTCAACCCATGCAGGTGTGAGTGGCTCACACATAGTCACTCAAACTGACTTCAATTTGCTAGGTGGCGAACCCACGGGGTTGATACGCTCCAAACGTCTCAGCACGATGCAAAAATACAACCATTATAAATAGACGTGCCAGCGCTGCATGTAAACATTTTTTTTAATATATGTTTATTGACAACATCTCATATAAGGTAATAAGGACATAATAACATAACACAATATGTGACCTTAAAGGGAATTGCTAGTTCCTACACAGCGGCAAAAATCGAAGCTCATGAAAAGTATTCTTTAAGCTGTATTCATATTCCTACATAGACCACTTTTCCTAAATCAACTATTTGTATTTGCTATTTTGACAGTATACCTCCATTGTTCACATATATTCACTGCTAGGACACCCATCTAGGATCCTATAGCGAGGTTGCAGGTTCCCCAGTAGGGGGCACCATTGCTTGATCTGGTAGCCGGCGAGATAAGCACTGATACAGCAATCACAATGGGTACAGGCTATTACATAATGTCCCCTAAGAATTCCGCAGTGAAGGCCAGGGAATTTTCTCATTGGTTGATAATGCAACCGGCTAGACGCCTATAGTTAAGGCAAAAGAAATATTTTGCCAAAATTCATGCCTTTCTCATTTCATCCGTGACCCCCTGTTCTATTGGTCTTAAAATATTTGTATAGATGTCCATTATACATTCCCAAGGTTTGGTTGCAATATTAATAGAAGAAGGAGATTATCCATGACAGATAATGTGAAAATGCTGTTTTCCTATTCATTTCTATAGTTAAGGTACTCCTTTGCTCAAATGGCCATATTATGAAAGTTAGTAACGTGAAATGGCAATTTCTTTTGATTGTCTATTAGGTAATAAATCAAAATAACATAATCCTGAGTTATATGCCAAAGTCAATAGAACATCAATAATCCTGCGACAAGTAGCAAGTCCCTTTAACACCTAAAGGGCTGATGGCAGACAGTAACCTGTAGCCCCTTCCTTCTAGACCTGCCCATCAGCATCCCCGGACCCAGCTCCTGACAAAGGTTGATCAAGATGTCATGGGAGCATTTATTTTGGTGAATGTTAACAGAATTATCAGGTTATGCCGTAAGTGTGAGCCACATGAGGCATGACCTTGTCACTTTCTGATGGTTAACCACCACATTCACTCCGGTGCTGTCATGGTTAAGAACACTATTAAGGTGTCAGTAGGGTTATTCCCTATGGCCAGTAGTCCTAAGGACATCCTGACCCTTTTACTATCTGACCCTTTAGTGACACCTTTTAGGTTTCACTGTCACCTTATATTGGTGACTAATGTCCCAGCCAACACAACCAAATGGGCTCTGGTAGGGTCACAGATGGGCTGCCATATGGGGCCCAAACGGGCTGCCCACCTGGCGCCCACTTCGTTTTGTCCAGGGCTACCAAATGGGGCCCGCATGGGTTTGCCAGATCTGAACTGAGTTGGCCCTTGTGATTTTATTTAGCTATAAGACTAGTCATTATGCATTTAATGACCATCTGTTATGAGTAGGCACCAACAAGTGGGTTGATTAATTTATCTGCATTTAATATTATCTCTCTCCATTTATTGAAGGAGGAGAAGCAAAATGCATCCTTTGACAAACTACAATTCTGTTCAGTTTGGGTGACAAAGTCAGAGTTCCTGTAAGTCTGATGGTGATACCCGAGGGAGTCCTGAGCTCATAATGTATTATTATCATATCCAGGGGAAAGGTGTCTGTATTTGAATGCTCCTTGTTTCTCTGGGCATAAGCAAAATTGTGTAGACAATTTTACATAATGTGAATCTACTATGAAAACTATTTAATTTTCATTTGTTTTAAAGGAATTGTGGAATTATGCCTTATTGTAATAAAAACAAGATATGATATCAACTCCCCTGTACTCTCAATGATTTCGATGAGTTCGAATCTCGCTTTCTCCAGATGACTTTTCTGCGACCGTTACAACATGTTGATTTTCTCGGCTGAGCCCACATGGGCACCATCTGGAAGCCCTGACAATTACCAGTAAATACCAAGATATGGGCTAGCCCAGGGTGCTCATAGACACGCCCATATGGAGCCCAGTTGGGTGTGTTGGCTGGGTTAGTTTGCAGATAAATGGAATATAGACATCAGGAAACTATAGTAACAATTTTGACCTATGAAGGAGATACATCAGAAAGTGTTGCGAAACCCCTGAAAGATTTTCATTTTACAAATATAATTCATTTTCATAACGTAGATTGACTATACACACTTTCAGAAGCTGGAGTCGCATATATGTCTTTCCCTCAATGCTTTCATGGTTGTTACTTATAATAAGCACAATTTACCATTTCTGCACCTGGCTGTAATTAATAATATGATAAAAATGATAACCTGGCTAACTGCACTCAGGATATATAACATCTACACTCAACTTACACCCTACAATCTTGCACCTATCAGTAACCAGACACTACTCAGATGAGCTGGCAGATCCATCTCTGGCATGTTGTAAATTGGTGCGTCCCCTACTTTGCCACTTTGCCAAAAGTTGCTTTATAAAGAGCTGCCAGAGTGTTAAAGCCCTAAAAGATCGCA